>PVJN01016396.1:0-35000 GCA_004026805.1 Lasiurus borealis
AAAGGGGGAGCCAGGTCAGAGGGGAGGAAAGGGGGACCCAGCTCAGAGGAGAGAAAAGGGGGACCCAGCTCAGAGGCGACCCACGGGCAGCCAAGCGTGGAGGGAACTGCAATGAACGGAGGGAATGGCAATGAATGGAGGGAATGGCAATGAACGGAGGGAATGGCAAGGAATGGAGGGAACGGCAATGGACGGAGGGAATGGCAATGAACGGAGGGAACTGCAATGAACGGAGGGAATGGCAATGAATGGAGGGAATTGCAATCAAGGGAGGGAATGGCAATGGACGTCAGTGCCACCACGGGCCCAGGTCAGGGGCGCAGAGAGCGCAGGCTACTCACTAGGGCGCGCTGGGCCGGCTGCCGTAATTCTTGATGTTGGCGGCCGCGGTGATGCCGCAGACGATGATGGGGATGCCGCCCCCGATCAGGTAAAACCTGGGAGGAGGGAATAAAAGAAGCCGCAGGTCATCTTCCCGAGTTTTAAGGTGGACACACATCTCAGCACAGTACCAGCCGTTCCTTAGAGGCTGTTATTCCGATGACACAGTACGCTGAAGGTTAACTTGCAGAGGCTGCTGTGTGAGCAATAATTTTTTTTTTAAGATTTTGTTTTGATTTCCTTCTTTCAAAGCCTGTGGTCCACCAAGGTTCGCAGTGGAGGAAAGCTGGTCACCTTCTGCCACCCGGTGGACAGACATGGTGACACAGCTACAGTATGGAGGGTTTTAGTCCATACTTTTTCTTTTAGGGGGAACTGTTGTGTTTTTTTGTTTTGTTTTGTTGTTGTTTTGTTTTTTTAGATTCAGCTGGTGAACTGGAGAGTTAGCCCATTACAAAATGGACTTGAAGATCTCACTGTGCCTTACTGCAGCCCAAACACAGAATGACAAATTATTTATTTCAAATATATTTTTGTTTCAGGGAGGAAGAGATTAGAAACATTAATGAGGAGAGGATCATTGATCACCTGCCTCCTGCATGCCCTACAGTGGGGATGGAGCCCACAACCCCGGGCATGTGTCCTGACCTGGAATCAAACCGTGACCTCCTGGTTCATAGGCCAACCACTGAGCCATGCTGGCCGGGCTAAATTGTTTATTAACTAGAGGCCCGGTGCATGAAATCCGTGCACTGGTAGGTCTCTAGTGCCTGCCGGCCCGGGCTCCCCTCCCTTCCCCTGGCCGGCCCTGTCCCCTGGTCGAACTCCCTGACAACTTGCAGTTGAGGGGACAATTTTCATACTATGCTTTTATAATATAGGACTAGAGGCCCGATGCATGAAGATTTGTGCAGGAATGGGCCTTCCTTCCCCTGGCTGCTGGCACTGCCTTTGCTCAGGCCGAAGCCGCCTTTCTATCTTCCCTCTGGCCCAGAGCCGACTTTCCATCTCCCCAAGCAACTGCTCGGCACCTGTGTATGCAAATTAACCCACATTTTTGGTTGGTTTAACTTGAATATTCACTCCTGATTGGCTGGTGGGTGTCGTGAAGATACGGTCCATTTGCATCTTTCTCTTTTATTATATAAGCTGTCCAGCTAAGCCTGTGTTTCCAGGACGTTCCAGTGCTGTGCATGCTTATTCTCTGTCATCTGAGAGTAGGCTATGAAGGTGCCTAGATCCCAGCAGCCCCATCTGACCCCTCCTGGCCCCTCTCACTCGGTCTAGCTGAGGAGGGCAAGGCAGATGACAGTGCACTAAGAACTGAGGGGGACAGTGTTTCTGAGCCTAGGTGCACACTTAGGATTTCTCTCAGTCACATACAAACCAGGCACTTCTCTGAGCTCTCTGAAAAGAGAAACGGGCAACTTTCCGCCCTGGCGGGGTACCCCTGGGTACAGTCAGAGTCTTCATTCTGCACTGGCCACCTCCTGGACACAGCCCCCAAACTGAACTGGCTGGAGAAAGCAATAGTGACGATCCATTTCTCTGTCTGGTCATGCTCACAGGTGCTAAAACCCTTCAATATGATATCAAGCGGTTTGCTGAAGAAGACAGCTAATCACCCTATAAAACCATAGCCCTGTCTTTGGTTCACACTTTAGAGGGAGGCCAGCACTGGAGATCCTCTCCCTTCCGGCTATGCCAATTGCCATCAATTCTTCCCTGATAAAGTGGCACCATTTCCCACATTAATCATAGGTTCTGCCCTTCCCCCTCCCACCGCCAGGATTTCCTGTTATCAGCTAACCCTTAATTTTGCAGCTTTAAATCTCCTCTGCCTCCTGCTTCCAGCCTAAAAATGTATGTTCATGCTTCCCCTCTTCTAAATCTTGCCTTGGCCTACCACCTTCTTTCTCTCTCCCATCAGTGACAAACTCCTGGAAATGCTACTGTCATCACTGGCTTCACCTTCCTCATCTCGTGAGGCTGTTCCCACATACATGCCACTGCCACGGCCACCTCAGGACCCAGGAGAGACTTGGGGACCTCTGGCCCACCTCTGGGGGCCAGGATGCTGGGGCTTCCTCAGGCTCAAGGTCATGGGGAAGGAGGAGCTGGCACTGTCTGACGGTAAAGAGGCACCTTTGGGGCACTCAGGGACACAGGAGTTTTAGAGGCCCAGCTACCTTTTATGTACAGCGGCAACAGGTACTTGAGGACCGGACCCCCGTCTCAGCCAAACGCCTTTGCACAGTTCTTGTCGTGCAAGTGACAGAGACCTAGAGCCCACACTCTCTACTCTGACTCTGGCTGGGCATGCTGCTGCCCTCACTGTCCTGGGCCCCTCTTCCCGAATCTTGTAAGCTCTTACATACTCTTTGCAATCTTTTTTTTTTTTTTTTAATTTTTAGAGACTGAAACATCAGTGATGAGAGAGACATCGATTGCTGCTTCCTGCATAACCCCCAACTGGGGATCGAACCCGCAACCCGGGCTTGTGCCCTGACTGGGAATCGAATTGGATGCTCAACCACTGAGCCACACTGGCTGGACCGTTTTTAACAGTCTCCCCACCATCCCTCAGAATACATTTATTTATTTTTTACATTTTCTTTTTTAATTACATCTATCAGGGTGACATTGATTAATAAGATTATGTAGGTGTCGTGTCCATTTCCACAATCGATGACTCTTCACCCTTTTATTTCCCAGGTTCTGTCTGTCAAACTGGCTTGGCCCAGAAATCATTCTCTTGTCAGCTAACTTTTCGCTGAGGGTCCCATCACAGGTCCACACAGGTAAGTGTCTCCCGTCCCATCTACAGCACATCCTGCTCCTCTTCTCTGCTGAGCACCAGACTTCCAGAAACCTCACGTTCCAGGAGAAAGCAGTGGTGAGCCACCTTCCCTCGCTTACCACCTGCCCATCACACCCTCCCCATTCACTCTCTTACCTGACTTCCCCACTTGATGGCAGTGCCGCCTGCTGGCAGCCTCGCTCATTGAGGTGGACATCTGCAGCCATCTTTGTCGTCTCCCTCACACACCTCTCAAATTTAGGAAGTCATCGACCCTAGAGAAGCTGCCTGGAGTCTCTAGAACAAGTGGCCGCTCTAATTTTAATGTCCCCGTTGTTGCCATTCTTGTTCAGCCCCCAGAAAATCCTCTAAGGCGGACCTCTTCATTCTCAGGCATTCCAATTCACACTGAGTGGCCAGGTTAGTATGAACTCTGAACGCATAATAATCTGGCCACTCAGTGTCTATCCTATATAATAAAAGGCTAATATGCAAATTGTCCCCTCGACCAGGAGTTCGACCAGCAGGCAGGCTGCCAACTGCTCATGTCCCTTCCCCTTGATTAGGCTGGCCCATGCATGAATTCATGCACTGGGCCTCTAATATACAGTGTATATATATATATGTGTATATATATGTGTACACACACACACACACACACACACACACACACACTGAGCAGCCAGATAATTATGTGTTCACAGATCATCATAATCTGGCCACTCAGTGTATGTTCCAGACCAACACATGGTCCTTTGAAAAAGCCACCTGGTCAAGTGCTGCCTGGGCAGCCAGAGGCCTGAAGCTCAGCATCACCCCGGACTCCTGCTCCTCTCCGCCATTCACTCTCCAGGGCCGTAGCCTCAGTGCATTCAAGTCCCTCCCTCACCACCGAGTCCTGTATCTGAAGGGCCACCCCACCCTCTGCTCCAGTCACTCAGGAAGGCTCCTGCCAGCGGTCTAAGAATTAATAATAGCCCCTAAGCCCCCGCTCAGAGCTGCTTGGCTGGCAATTTCAGAAACTACATCTCCCAGGCAGGATTTTTTTATTAATCCTCACCTGAGGCTCTATTTTTCCATTGAGGAAGAGTGGAAGGGAGGGAGGGGGGGAGAAAGAAACAACCATGTGAGAGAGATACATTGACTGCTTACCTCCTCCACTCTCCCTGACCAGGGTCCGGGAGCAAACCCACAACCTAGGTACGTATCCTTGCCCAGGAAACGGACCAGCGACCCTTCCATTTTCAGGCCAGTGCTCTAACCACTGAGAACACCGACACCCTGGCCGGGGCTCGCAGCCGCTCTTCACAGCCACAGTCAGTCCCTCCCAGGCCGTCTGCTCACAAACTATAAGCTCCCTGAGGCGGGAGGGTTTCTCTGTCACATACAAACCCCGCACTGAACCACCTCAGAGACATGGATCGACTTTCACTCATCAAGCACGAGGGCGCCTGACGACTGTTTTATGATAATGAGTGATAGGGGCCCCACTTCAACACTGTTTAGTCTTTTGCGGAGAATAAAACGGATGCCCACGGGAGCGGAGTAAAATCTGTGCGAGACCCAGGAAAATAAAAGCAGCTGCCTTCATCCATGAACTCCTTTCTTCCACACAACAGCTCTGATGTACTATCATCCCCACCTCATAGGTGAGCCAGAGCGGGTGAGAACCCTAGTGTGTTGCCCTGAAAAATAATCCCTGAGTTCCCAGTCTCCAGGTTTGACCCGCAGAGCGGTTCTCCTTAAAAGGAACTTTGAGCAGCGGTCTAAATGCTCCTATTATTAATCTAGGTTCAGTAACGTCAATCAAGTTGATTTTCTCGAGATTGGAGAGCCATCCTTTTAGAATGAAATATTTTTTTTTTCCCTTGGAGATGTTAGCAATAGGATTTTATCTATAATTAGAGGCCTGGTGCACGAAATTTGTGCATGAGGGTGTATATCCCTCAGCCCAGCCTGCATCCTCTCCAATCTGGGACTCTTCAAGGGATGTCCGACTTCCCGTTTAGGCCCAATTCTAGTAGGGTGACCAGGACTGCTGGCTCCCAACTGCTCACCTTCCTGCCTTCCTGACTGCCCTCACAATCCAGGATTGTTACCAGCCCCCACTCACACTCGGGAAGCCCAGCCTCCAAGTCCATCCTTCTCCTTCCCACACTTCCCTCAGCAACGTGGCTGTGACGGTGCTTCATTAAACGTCACTGTGCAGTAAATGAAGGGGTTGGTACCTGAGCATTGGTCTGGGCGGCGGAGGCAGCTCGTCGGGATCCTGGCATCGTTTCGCTTTCCGGGTGACCTGCTTATAGATGTTGCGGGCTGTCACTCCCACCCACAGCACGGTGGCCAGGGTGGAATAATGGAGGAGAATGCCAACCTAGAAAGGAGATGGAAACACACACATCAACTAAAAGAAGAAAAAAAAAATAACCCCATTCCGGCATAAAGCAGAGTAGCTGCTGGCAAGATGTATCAGAATGATTGGTGAGTGGCTTCCAAAAATCTGGTTCAAACACAGGATGAAGGTGAGTTCTAATGGCGACTTCTTTGCCTGCTAAGGAAACTGAGGAAGCCCCCTCAGTGCCCACAGGAGGGGATTAGGTCTGACAACTTACTAACAGCTGGATCGAGGATACCACAGACTACATCTGATACACCCCAGAAATGGTTACCAAACAACTGTACATCAAAGGCATGTTTCTCAGAGATGCAATGTTATAAGTTGGAGTTCGGTGTCTGGCCCATTATTTAAAAAAATATATATTTTATTTATTTTTCACAGAGAGGAAAGGAGAGGGACCGAGAGAGAGCTAGAAACATTGATGAGAGAGAAACATCTACCAGCTGCCTCCTGCACACTCCCCATTGGGGATGTGCCCGCAACCAAGGTACATGCCCTTGACCGAAATCGAACCTGGGACTTTTCAGTCCCCAGGCTGACGCTCTATCCACTGAGCCAAACCGGTTTCGGTGGTCTGGCCCATTTTAAGGAGGAACAGAGAGGGCAAGCTCACTAACTAGAGGGCAAAGTTACAGCATACAACATAAGCATTCGAGTAGAGACCCCAGTGCTAACTCAGAGCTTTTGTACACAACCATGGTGAGAGAGCAGTCCTGCATCATGCAGGTTAGCAGGATGAGCTCTGGAGTCAAAACGTTTGGCCTGATCCTCCCCTCTTACCTGCCCTGACACCATAGCAAGTCACATGACATCTCAAGCATTGTTTTCCTTGTTTGTAAACTGAGAATAACAAGAAAGTACTGGGTTTCCATTTGATGTGACAGAAAGCATTTAACACACTGCCAGGCACATGAGGAGCGGCCAGCAAAAGAAAAGGTCTGTATTCTGATTATTATTTATTAGGGATGTGTCTTTAAGAAAATGCTACCTGTCTGAAAGAACTTCCCTCTCTTGAACAGTGGGGGGATTATCAAAATCATCTCTAGGGTTTTTGTAGGAATTGAATGGGAAATTTTCTAGAACATAAGTGTTCAATGAAGAGTGGATAAGGGGCCCAGCTGATGTGGCTCAGGGACTGAGCACTGATCTAAGAACCAGAAGGTCACAGCTCCATTCCCAGCTAGGGCACATGCCTGGGTGGCAGACTTCTCCTGAGTAAGGAGAGTGCAGGAGGCAGTGGATTGATGATTCTCTCGTCAATAATATTTCTATTTCCCTCTTCCTCTCCCCCTCTCTCTTATATCAATAAAAAAATACATATTTTAAAAAGAGTAGTTAAAACATGTAAATTATTACACTGAGTTTCTTCAAGGGAGATAATTCAGGGCATGTTTATGAGATGACCTGTGTTTGAACCAAACCAGGTTAAGGATACAATTCTAAATGAAGATTTATATGAGGTTAAGAGAGTTTTAAAATCTATTAGAAAAATAAATGCATGTGTCATTGAAGCATTAAGGACATAATTGAGCTCTCTTATCAGACTAATTACTTACTATCTGTTTGATCATTTCTTCTTATATAACTATCCTAATAAAAGAGTAATATGCAAATTGACCATCACTCCAACACACAAGATGGCTGTCCTCATGTGGACACAAGATGGCCACCACAAGATGGCCAGCAGGGGAGGGTAGTTGGGAGGGACCAGGCCTGCAAGGGAGGGCAGTATAGGTGGCAATCAGGTCAGCAGGGGAGAGCAGTTGGGAGGGACCAGGCCTGCAAGGGATGGCAGTTGGGGTTATCAGGCCAGCAGAGGAGGGAAGTTGGAGGTGACCAGGCCTGCAGGGAAGGGTAGTTGGGGGGAACCTACGCATGCAAGGGAAGACAGCTAGGGATGACCAGGCCTGCAGGGGAGGGCAGTTCTGGGCAAACAGGCTGGCAGAGTAGCAGTTAGGCATCAATAAGGCTGGCAGGGGAGTGATTAGAGGGTGATCACGCTGACAGGCAGAAGCAGTTCAGAGCAATCAGGAAGGCAGACAGGTGAGCAGTTGGGGGCCAGCAGTCCTGGTCATCCTACCGGGATCGAGCCTAAACGGGCAGTTGGACATCCCTTGAGGGGTCCCAGATTGAAGAGAGTACAGGCTGGGCTGAGGGATACACCCCCATGCACGAATTTCACCCACCGCGCCTCTAGTTACAGATAAAATCCTATTACTAACAATCTCCAGGGGAAAAAAAATCTTTCATTCTAAAAGGATGGCTCTCCAATCTCAAGAAAACCAACTTGATTGACGTTACTGAACCTCGGTTAATAATAGGAGCATTTAGACCGCTGCCCAAAGTTCCTTTAATGAGAACCCCTCTGCGGGTAAAACCTGGAGACTGGGAGCTCAGGGATTATTTTTCAGGGCAACACACTAGGGCTGTCAGTGTCCTCGCGAGGACTGTGCAAGTGCTGAGGGTGGGTCCAGCGCGGCCAGAGGGGAAAGTCAGATATATTCTTCCCAGGAGCAAAGTGGCTCCTTGGTGCACATTGGCTTCACTGATTGCACTCTAAAAGCCAAATTTACAGACAGAGTGGAATAAAAAGCATCACCTGGCGCTCTGAGTTATCTGGATTGCCCCCCAGATATTGCGAGCAAAAACAGTGTGACTTTGGTCCAGAGGAACCAACACCTTCAAGACCAGTGGTTCTCAACCTGGGGGTCGCGACCCCTTTGGGGGTCAAACAACACCTTCACAGGGGTCGCCTAAGACCATTGGAAAACACAGATACGATTCATAACAGTTGCAAAATTACAGTTATGAAGTAGCAACAAAAATAATTTTATGGTTGAGGGTCACCAAAACATGAGGAACTGTATTAAAGGGTCGCGGCATTAGAAAGGTTGAGAACCACTGTTCAAGACAAATCGCTGACACTGATGGAATTACAGGAGCTACTATCGCTGGAGTTTTCTCTGGTGCAGAGGTCGGAAGAATGAGACTGTCAAGAAATAAGGGATGTAAAGTAAAAAGGGATGTAAAGTAATAAGTTAAAAAAGAGAAGTTCAAAAGATCTTCAACTCAGGGGGAAAAAGACGGGAACCTCTTTTTTTACTAATGTATAATTGACATACAATATCCTATTTGTTTCAGGTGTATATTCCAATGATTTGATAATTTATTTTTAAAATATATTTTATTGATTTTTTACAGAGAGGAAGAGAGAGGGATAGAGAGTTAGAAACATCGATGAGAGAGACATCGATCAGCTGCCCCTTGCACGCCCCCCTACTGGGGATGTGCCCGCAACCAAGGTACATGCCCTTGACCGGAATCGAACCTGGGACCTTTCAGTCCATGGACCGATGCTCTATCCATTGAGTCAAACCGGTTTTGGCTGATTTGATAATTTATACACATTAATAAATGATCCCCCTGTAAGTCTAGTTAGCATATTCTTCCATACAGAGTTATTATAGCATTCACTACATTCTCTGTACTGTACGTTACATCCCCATGGCTTCCTTATTTGATATCTGAATGTTTGTACCACTTCATCCCCTTCATCTATTTTGACTGCCCCCAAACTCCTCCCCTCTCTGGTAACTACCAGTTTGTTTCCTAAAAATTCCTAATTTTGTGTGGAAGCAGAAAAGACCCTGATAGCCATGCCAATCTTGAGAAACATGAGCAAAACTGGAGGTATCACTCTCTCTGATTTCAAACTATACTACGACACTAGAGTAATCAAAACAGTATGGTACTGGGATGGAAACCAACATACAAATCAGTGGAACTGAACAGAGAGCCCAGGATAACCTATGTCTATCTGGTCAATTAATCTATAACAACGGAGGCAAACATATACTGTGGGGAAAAGACAGTCTATTCAACGCATGGTGTTAGAAAAACTGAACAGCTTCATGCAAAAAATTAAGCCTGGTCATTATCTTATACCACACACAGAACTTCAAAACGGAGTAAAGACCTGAATCCAAGACCTGAAACCACAAACCTTCTAAGAGAAAATATAGGCTGTAAGCAGTTTCATATCGGACTTAGCAACCAGTCTTCTCAGCCAAGAGCAACAAAAGAAAAACTGCACAAATGAGACTACACCGGACTAACCAGCCTTTGCCCAGGAGGCACACCATCAAAAAGACACAAGGCACCTGCTCAATTTACAAGTCCTAGATTAATCAGAGGTTCATTTCCAAACTCTATCAAGAACTCACACAATTTAGTATCAAAAAGCAACCACCAACCCATTAAAAAACGGGCAGAAGACTTGAACAGACATTTCTCCAAAGAAGACATGCAGATAGCCAATGGGCACATGACAAGATGCTCCACATCACTAATTGTCAGGGAAAATGTAAATCAAAATCGCAATAAGATAGCGTCTCACACCTGTGAAAAATGGCTATTCTTTTTTTTTAAAAATATATTTTATTGATTTTTTACAGAGAGGAAGGGAGAGGGATAGAAAGTCAGAAACATCGATGAGAGAGAGACATCGATCAGCTGCCTCCTGCATGCCCTGACTGGAGTTGTGCCCACAAGCAAGGTACATGCCCCCAACCGGAATCGAACCTGGGACCTTTCAGTCCGCAGGCCGACGCTCTATCCACTGAGCCAAACCGGTCTCAGCAAAAATGGCTATTCTTAAAAAGACAATAAAATAACAAGTGCTGGCGAGGATGTGGAGAAATAAAACCTCCAGACTCCGTTAGTGGGAATACAGAATGGTGCAATCACTATGGAAAACAGTATGCGTTTCCTCAACAAAATTAAAACTACTATACCGCTATAAACTACTACACCTCAAAACTACTATACTATATGATCCAACAATTCCACTTCTGGGGTTAATTCAATGAAAATGAAAACACTAATTGGAAGAGATTTATGCACCCCTGTGTTCACTCCACATTATTTATAATAATCAAGATATGGAAGTACCCAAATATCCATCAGTAGATGAATGGATAAAGATGTGGGGAGGGGCGTAATATTATTGTACTCTAATAATGTTGAAATATATACAATTCAATATATACATATACATATATATAATATAATATTTCTCAGCCAAAGAAAAAAAGTTTAACCTTGTTATTTGCTACATGGGCAGACCTAGAGGGTATTCTGTTAGGTAAAATAAGTCAGATAAAGACAAATACTGTATGATGTCACTGATATGTATAATCTAAAAAATAAAATAAACTTGCCCTTGTCCTCCAGACCTCAGTGTCAAGTGCTGGGGGATGGAGGAGGCCTGGGGAAGGTCAGTGTGGGAAAAAAAATAGAGACATATGTACTATTTGTAATATCTTAAACAATAAAATTTTTTAAAAAGTTAAAAAAAAGAAACAATACAAAAACAAAAACCAGACTTACTGACATAAGAGAATTTTAGATCTAAGAGGGAAAACTCAACCTTTAGATTTTTGAAGTGTTTTCTAAAACATTTCAAAATCTATAGGTACTTTTTCATATTTGAAAGATACCAAGCCTTTTCAGTTAAGCAATTATGACCAATAGTGGAATTTTAGTCATTTGATGTCATCAGTCAAGTAAGCACATCACCGAGCTTTCCGCAGGAACCAGAAGAGAAGAGGAGTGAGATCTAGTAGAGAGGGCATTCTTAGCTTTGGGAATGAGGTCCTTCTTAGTGTATCCCCATCAAATACAACTCACCACCACATTCTCTTCCAAATCCACCAGAAATAAAAATGAAAGATTTATAAATGCTCTGGCAATACGTAATCTAATTCATAGATATATAAATGATATTAAATGCAACAGATGATCACTTAAATCACCTTACCTCAGGACATCAATTTTTAAAGCTGCAAAAATGGATATTAATTCATTATCCTAAAGAACTGTACTGAATATAAAGGCATGTGACCATAAACTCTCCTATATTAGATATCAGAAATTATAACAATCATTCTTTTAACCACCAAAAAGCCAAAGATATTGCAGTATTCATAGCAAGAATGCAAAAGTGATGTTTAATATTCACATAATCATATATGAATACATACAAAAATTAAAGTACTAACAGCTTCCATTATTGAGTTCTTGCTATGTGCCCAACAATGTATTAGTCAATTATGTACATGCTTCCGTTTTACACTCCCAGCACCACCATTCAGTTAGTCAGAATGACCTTGAGTTACAGACAAGGAGGCAGAGTCTGAAAGCAGTTCCATCATTGACCCACCAGAGGTCACAGTCAGAGGCAGGGCCACAGTTCAAACCCAGGCCTGTGAGTATCCAAAGCCGGCACCCCTGCCATTATGCCCTGCTGGTCCTCACTGAAGAGAATCACAGTGATGGAGTGAAGGATGCCTGGAATCAGAGACTGGCATTTGCATTAGGCTTCTGCCACCAAAGAGCCCCAGTGATTGGGGGCAAATTAGTTCAATCTCTTAAGATTTTACTTCTGTCCTTATAACATATAACAGAGCCCTGGTGCATGCAAGTTGAGCAAGAGTAGGCCTTCCTTCCCTGGGCTGCGGGCACTGGCTTCCCTCTGGCATCCAGGACCCGGGCTTCCTTCGGGCCACGGCAGGTACCCAGGACCTGGGCTTTCCTCACAGCTGTGGCTTCATCTGGAAGGTCAGGGGAAGGACATCTGGTCTAATGAGCACATTACGCTTTTATTATTACAGATGAGCAAGAAGTGTGTTCTCGGATTAATATCTGAAAGTGAAGAGAACACGTTTGCAGCAGTCGGCAAGTGGAAAGCTCGTACTCTTCCCTGACTAACCTTCCAAGGCACCGCCTTGCCACTGCAGCCGTCTGCCGGCTGACAGATAGGAAAGGACACCCGGAAGGTCAGCTGGCACTGTATTGAGCTGATTAAATCATGAAGTGGTAGAGCAACAAGGTCACTGAAATGAGCCCCAGCCAAATCCTTTCACTGCAAGCGTAGGAGACCCGGGACCAGAAAATTAATGATGAAGCAATTATTTGGTGGGAGATCATGACCCAGAACCTCGATCCCTTCCAACCTCCAGTCAACAGCCCCTGCTAGTCTATCATCCCTCATTCGGCTCCTCTGGCCAAACAGAGTTACAGGTTCTAGGAAGCGCCCAAGGTACCACCCGGAACCACAGGGGGAAATAGCTGATTGTTTTCCATCCTTGCAGGGTGGATCTGTATTAGAACCTGCTCACACTGTCCATAAAACAGGTGAGCTCTACCAGGCAGACAAGGAAGAAAAGACTGCACCGATTATGTGCACATATCAAACATGTGAAATACACAAAGCGGTCAGATTATTATGATCTCTGGATGCATATATATATATATATATATATATATATATATATATATATATTAGAGGCGCAGTGCATGAATTTGTGTATGGGTGGGGTCCATCCATCCTGGCCAGGGGGAGCGGACATGGGCGGTTGGCCGGCCTGCCTGCTGGTTGAACTCCTGGTCAAGGGGGCAATTTACATATTAGCTTTTTATTATATAGGACAATGGTTCTCAACCTTCCTAAGGCCGCGACCCTTGCATACAGTTCCTCATGTGGTGGTGACCCCCAACCATGAAATTTTGCCACTGTTATGCATCGTGATGTAAATATCTGCATTTTCCCATGGTCTTAGGCGACCCCTGTGAAAGGGTCGTTCGACCCCCAAAGGGGTCGAGACTCACAGGTTGAGAACCGCTGATATAGGATATACAACGAGTGGCCAGATTATTATGCATTCAGAAATCATAATCTGGCCACTCGGTGTATGTCCACATTAGAGTTCAGTTTTAGAGATTGAAGAGCCTTCATGCTCATTTCACTCAACTAGCCCAATCCATTGTGTTCAAGAAGAAACATAAAGCCTCTACTGGGTTAAGTGACTAGCCATCTTGGCTGTTCTGGAAGACACAGCATCAGGACCTGCCTGCCCCTTTCCGCATTCCCCACTCCCCTCTCACCAGGCCACCAACCGAATTCAGTACGAATTGCGCTAGGAAAGTGCAGCAAGCCACGCCTGAGTCAGAAACAAGGGAGGCTGTGTCTTTCAGAAAAGGGGAGACTTTGTGAGAACAGAAGGACATGTGGAAACACAGACAGACCTGCCCTTCCCTTTTCATGCAAATCTTAAACAAATGGGCACTGGCCAGCAATTCTTCTCCTTTTCTTCCCACAAATGGAAGAAAACACCCTTCAGGACAAAATGAATGGCATCCATGTTTACAATCGCTTTTTTCTCTGGCCATCCTTAGGGAACTCAATGTATGTGGCTGCTTCAAGAAAGTGACTATTTTCCAGTAGCTTTGAGACGATTACTATCATGGTGTGCTGAGTACTCTCCTAATAGCTCATGCTCAAAACAGCTCCTGGGGTGAACGATTTCTACTATTTGCAAACAGAGGCCTTCTGTTCGCTCACCCAACAAATATTAGCGAAGCACCTACTGTGGTCAGGTCCCTGGCTGAACCTTACGTCAAATCAATGATTCCTGCCCCTGCAGAGCTCAGAGGCCAGGACGATGAGTAGACAAACACCAGGCAGTTACAGGGTTTTGCAGGCTCCTGGAATTTTAATAAGCTCCATAGGAGGTGAGGGAGGTGAAGAAAGTGCCTCTGGACCAGTAACAGTAAACTGAGGCCTGGAAGGTAAGTGGAGTGAGCCTGTGAGGAGGGACAGGCTAAGTTGTACTGTTGACCTGAGTGACTTCTTATGGGCGCCAAATAAGGTTGTTTTCCAGTGCACAGTAACAGCCTAAAACAGGGAAATGTTCTGCACAGCTGAGAGGCAATTTCATCACTAACAACAGTAATAGTAACCACTAGCATCTACGGAGCACTTACTGTATGCCCTGTTCTCTCTAGACATTGAATCCTCTCAGCATTTCTTATTTTGTCCAGAGCCACATTTATTTTATTTTATTAAAAAAATAAAATTTCTGCCGAGACCGGTTTGGCTCAGTGGATAGAACGTTGGCTTGTGGACTGAAAGGTCCCGGGTTTGATTCCGGTTGGGGGCATGTACTTTGCTTGCGGGCACATCTCCACTGTGGGGCGTGCAGGAGGCGGCTGATCGATATCTCTCTCTCATCGATGTTTCTGACTTTCTATCTCTATCTCTTCCTCTCTGTAAAAAATCAATAAAATATATAAAAAAAAATATTTCTATTGATTTTTAGAGAGAAAGGGAGAGGGAGATAGAAATATTAATGATGAGAGAGAATCATTTATCGGCTGTGTCCTGCACGCCCCACACTGGGGATTGAGCCCACAATCCGGCCATATGCCCTGACTGGGAATCAAACCATGACCTTTTAGCTCATAGGTCACTGCTCAACCACTGAGCCACAATGGCCAGGCTACACTTACATTTTAAATGATAACTCAGGTATACACAATTGGATAAACCATCTGCCTTAGGTTCATGGCACATGTTAATGATTGGGCCAAGTATGGCCTGCTTTCATTTAGTCATTTAATTAGTTACTAGAGGCCCAGTGCACAAAATTCGTGGATGGGTAAGGTCCCTAGCCTGGCCTGCGATCAGGGCTGTTAGGGGCCTTCCTTTGGCTGTCAGCCAGGGCCTGCCTTCATTCCATGCTGCCCCCTGGTGGTCAGAACTCATCATAGCGAGCAATCAGTCTCCCGGTCAAACTCCCACAGGGACAATTTGCATATTAGGCTTTTATATATATTGATTGTTAACACACTGCAGACTAATTGTTTTATTGCTAGCTTTTCCCTGTGGCCAGATAAGTTTCTACTGAACAAGTACAAAAAACATTTTACATAAATGTTAAAGGCGCGCTTTAAAATTAAATACCCGTTGCATTTTGAAGTTATTTAGTACATGTTCTTACAAGCTAATATCTTTTTAAAGTGTGATCCTTTGTAAAACACTGTGTAATATGAAGCAAGAATTCTCGTGATCTGTCTGCAATGTGTTAATAAGTATTCAAGAGTCTACCAGCAAGACAAAAGGTTAAGACCTGGGCAAAAACCCATTATTGAAACAGGATCCCCGTCACCCAAAGTAACCACCACCTGGCATTGTATGTTTATCACCCCCTCGCTTTCCTTTTATGACCGTTTTATTGCACACTTGATTAAAAGTGTAGTTTCATTTTAGTTACCTTATCTTTACAAAAAAAGATAACAGGAAATGTAATTTATGGCACTATGGCATATTCATAGTTGCACATTGCTGCTGTAATCCATTAGTTTTGACTCTTGTACAATATCACGTTTTATTCACTCACTCTCTCAGTGATGGGCATTTGGGTGGCTTCCAGGTTTCTGCTACTGTGTACAAAGCTGCTATGAATATTCATATGCACAGGCATATACTCACATGCACACCAAAGTTTCAGATGGGAAAGCTTAGTCCCTCAGCCTGGGCATGGGGCTGCCATGTCCCAGAGCATGTGAACGACTAGCTTGAGAAGGTAAAGCCTCCCAGTGTCACCCAGGGACATTCCCACACACAATGGAGATGAAAAGAGCCTGTAGACCCAGGCTTGATTTCCGCCCTTACAAAAGGCTAAAATGTTGACTAAGTGTGATCTTAATTCACATGCTGTGACCACCAGTGGTGTTGAACTTCTCTTTATGTGCACATTGGCCCTGGGCACTTACAGTTCTATGGAATGCCCGCCTACTCTAATGTCCTTTCGTTCTATTGGGCTTCCGGTGTTGGCCTTCTCACTGATGTTGACATACTGCTTATTCGAATGCTGCCTGTGCTATGTATTGAGAACACTGTCTTGTGTTTTCACATCTGTTAAGGAATGTTAACCAAAAAAGCTCTTATTTTTAATTTAGTCAAATTCATCTCTTTTCCAGTCATTCCTTCTTAGTGTGACACTTAAGAAATTCCTCCGTATCCCCAAATTGTGATATCATGGAATGTGAATTTTTACATTTTGGGGAGGGCATGTAAGTTTTTGATATACAGTGGTACCATGAGTGCCCTGACATACGAGATTTTTGAGATACGAGCTGTCAAGCAAGCGATTTTTGCTTTGAAATACGAGCAACAGTTGAGATAGGAGTCATTGCACAGATCGGCCGGCTGCATACGACCCACCAGTTTACCGAGACTCGAGCGTCTCATAGTTTCCCACGCCTCAAGGTTACAGAACAAATTAAACTCGTATCTGGAGGTACCACTGTACTCAGAGTTGGGGTTTTTGTTTGTTTGTTTGAAATATGGCAGGAGGTATAGATCTACGTCCACCTTTTTCTAACTAAACTTTCCCACCATCCTTTACTGAACAGTGGTCTCTCTTTACCCAATTGAAGAAGCTCACAACTCTGTCTTCTACAATGTTCCACACGGGTCTACTTCTGATCTCTCTTTCCATAGCAGAGGTCAAGTTAATGGTCACTAAACCAAATGCTACACTTTCATTACAATAGCCTACTTAGCTCTGATGACTAGAAGGACAGACAACCTCCACATTCTACTCTTCTTCTTCATAAGTGTCCTGGCTATCTTTGATCCTTTACTTTTTTAAAATGTGTTTATTCTACACTGTGATAAAAAAAGGAGTTCTTACCATTTGCAACAGCATGGATGGAACTGGAGAGCATTATGTTAAGTGAAATAAGCCAGTCAGATAAAGATAAATATCACATGATCTCACTCATTTGTGGAATATGATGAACAACATAAACTGATGAACAAAAACAGATCCAGAGACAGAGAAACATCGATCAGACCATCAAACCTCAGAGGGAAGGTAGGGGAGGGTGGGGTAAAGGGGAGAAATCAACCAAAGGACTTGTATGCATGCATATAAGCCTAACCAGTGAACACAGACACCAGGGGGAGGGGGTGGTAAGGGCACGAGTGGAAGGAATATGAGGGGGTGTAATGGGGGAAATAAGGACACATATGTAACACCTTAATCAATAAATTAAAATAAAATAAAATAAAATAAAATGTGTTACTGATTTCAGAGATAGGAAGTGAGAGGAGGGGGAGAGGACAGAAATATCAATAATGAGAGAGAATCACTGATTGGCTGAGGCAAGCTCGAAACCCAGGAATGTGCCCTGACCAGGAACTGAACCATGACCTCCTGGCTCAACCACTGAACAATACCAGCCCAGCTGATCCTTTACTCTTATATAAATCTTACAACCATTTGTGGAGGAGAAACTGGTCCAGATGGGACTGACTGGTCCAGAGGTGACTGCTGCTGGACCGATGAGCTAAACTGGGCCCAGGATGGAGATTACTTCCTGTTAGACCCTCAGAAACTGTGTGATTCTTCCTGGATGCTCTTCTTCTCAGATAAACCAGTAGCTCTCCTAAGTGTCCCATAACATGCTAGTGCCTGGAACAGTCCAGGCCAGGTCATGCATGTAAGGCTTGTTCCTGAGCCTGGGACTGGTCACACACCAATACCCCTGCCCATCCTGCCCTGTTTTATATAATTCTTTGGCTACATATATAACAATTTATTTAAAATTAAGAGTTGAATACTTTTTAATTCTTCATATTTACCACACCTAAGAGGCATCTTGCTTTATCTTACAGTTAAATCATTTTCTAACTCCTATTGTTTTCATCAGCAAATAAATTTTTTAAATATATATTTTTTATAGATTTCAGAGAAGAAAGGAGATAGAGGTACAGAGAGAGAAACATCAATGATGAGAATCATTGATCGGCTGCCTCCTGCACACCCCCTACTGGGGATGGAGCCTACAACAAGGGCATGTGCCCTTAACTGGAATTGAACCCGTGACACTTCATTCCGCATGCTGACACCACGCCAAACCAGCGAGGGCCAAATAAAATAATTTTAAAAATCCCACTGTCAGAAAATGTTGACTTCAGGCAAAGTAAGGCTTTGGTAAAAATTTCTAAATGAAACGCTCAGCATTATAACAGCTGTAACAAGTAGCACAGAATTCCTAAAGCTACAGAGACAAGAACCTTCATCATTTCCTCCTTAGGAAATGACAAGTGAAAACCTAAAGCATGCTGGCAACTGTTGAAGGGGCAGACATTCCGTTCCACTTCAATTAGCTAAAGAAAAAAAGGAAACTTTAAGGGAACATTTTCCCTTAAACATACTAAATCACTTTCTAATAGCAGCGCTTTTTTTTTTCCCATGTCAGGTTTTTTTGCTGGGACTTACCGCTTGGCAAACACTGGCGTTTCTGGTTTGGGTTATGCCTCCCACAAAGACCACACAGGTCAGGAAAATATGGAAGCAAAGGTTCACAAGCATGTGCCAGCCCTTGAGACTGATTCTGATCAAACTGTTTAAAGAAAAAAGAAAACATTAATATTCAGGCTAGTACATTTGACGCAGGACACTACAGTACCTGGCTTCAAAGCTTTAAGCTTAAAACACCACATTTCATTTGCTATCAGACAGAGAGACAAACATACATATACTCTTAACTCAATATCGTTTCTTTACATTTAACTTTTCTCGCTAAAAGAAAGTCATAAATGAAACTACGGCCCCTGCTAAAGGCTAAAGAAATCCCCCATAATAAGAAACACGTGGGCTCCTGTTATTTCCGATGTCCGTGACAGATGAGAGATTTGCTTGCTTCCTAGTGATCTCTGCTTCCCTGACCTACCCCTGCCCAGGGCTTTTCTTCTGGGCCTTTCCTAACGAATGCTGAAGTCTTTCTTTCTTTCTTCTTTCATTTTAATATCAAAACCGCCTTTTGTTTCTTAACTAAATGTCAAGAAATGCCACGCAGGTCCGGCGTGAATAGGAAAACGCACTCTATCCAAACCTCTTCCGAGCTGCTGCTCAGCAAATCCCTCCAGCGCACTGCTTCCCACCATCGTCGTTTCTGCAGCTCTGCCCCCAACGGACAGAAACCACACCTGGTGCTTAAATGCCACCAGCGTTCCTCAAAATGCCATCGATAAAATAAGGCGTGTCGGAACGGAGGAAAAAGTCATGAGCCAGAAATAAACTCGCATTCTGGTTCTGGAAGACTCGGCTCCAGGTGACAACTTGCACCTGACCTCACCCCTGCACCCCTGGTGGCTGCTCGGCCCCACCTCCCAGCCTCCCTCCCACCTTCTCTCCCAGATACAACCGAGAGGAGGCTATAAAAGCTACACTGACCCTCTCCTGTCCTGATTATGTTGCAAACTACATGAAATGAACACAGCTTGCATGTTCTAAAGTCATTGTTCTTACCCTGGAAAGATGGCAAAAACACACACACACACACACACACACACACACACACAAAATATATAAATTTTACAGCCATGCGTGGAGGAGAAACTGGACCAGATGTGAGGCACTGGTCCAGATGTGACTGTGCCATCCTAGTGAGATGCAAAACCAACTCGGCTCCATCGAAGCCCTACACTCGCCAGGCTCTGGGCCTCACCTGTGATGGTACATGTAGCTGACGATGACCGCTAAGAGGCACAGGAGAAGGATGACGGCCGTGGTGTAGATCACGGGGTGCAGGAGGCTGGCGGCCTGGGTGTAGAGTTCAGATCCCGTCAGGTCCTGCGGGGAAAGACAGCGTCACTGTCACAGAACTCTTCTGGGACACGTAAGCTCTGAGATTGTCTACCGTGAACACACACCGACAGCAAAACCCTAGTCCCTGCGTGGCCTCTAGGCTCCTTCCGGGGACTGGCTGCTTCACCTTCCGCTAGCACCTGTTCCACACCCGTCACCCCTCAGTAATCTGGGTGCCGTTACCAGTGGAGATGCCACCGATGCCTGCCAGGTCTGGGGTAAGGGCAAGAGGAGGGTGTGAACCTGCCTTCCACGGTCCCGGGCAGAGAGTACCAACACCGGTGGCTGGATATCATCTGGTAAGACACTGGACAAAGCACCAACCGAGTTCCCAAAATATACTAGAGATTGTTATATTTACATGGAAAAGAAATAAGTGTTTCTCAAAAGCCAAATGAATGTGACACAGGACACGAAAGTAACGATTCTGAAACAGAGGGCAGTGACTCCTAGTTCAGTTACCGATGGAGAAAAACACGAGGACTAGGTCACTGGTCACCGAGGGCACGGCTTCCCCAGGCCATTCCTGGTGGCCCCAGCAAACCAACCTGCCCAAATGCAGGAGGAGCCTGTGGAGACGCAGGTCACGGGGTACAAAGGGACAGACAGTGAATGTTGGGGACTTTGTATGCCACGAGGGAAACCGAGGCCATTGTGTGGGCACTTAAAACCACTAAACATTTAAACATTTTCAAATCACTCTTAGCTTTCCAGCCGTTATTAGGTGTACCAGTTAATAATGCGGGTCTTTTTTTTCAATAAAAGGAGCTACGCATATGTTGATATATATGTGATTTGATATGTATGCTATTTTGTTGTATGGACAGCAAGTTTCAAAACTTCCTATGTCAAATTTGCCAAAGGTGTTATCATAGGTATTTTTACGCTTAACAATGTCGAATTTCGTGCCAAAAAAAAAAAGAGCATTTGCGGGGAGTTTTAATTCATTACCTTATTTTGAAGATAAAGTTATTGTATACTTTAGGAAGGTTATGGTGAACATGCTCCATCTCAAGATACTTGTGAATGCTGGTTTAAACGCTTTAAAAGTGATGATTTCCATGTGAAAGACAAAGAATGTCCAGGTCAACTGGAAAAGTTTGAAGACCAACAATTACAAGCATTATTGGATGAAGATGCGTGTTAAACTCAAAAACAACTTGCAGAAAGATTAAATATTGCTCAGCAAACAATTGCTGATCATTTACAAGTCATAGAAAAAATTTTAAAGGAAGGAAAATGGGTGCCACATCAACTGAACGAAAGACAAATGGAAAACCAAAAAGTCATCGGTAAAATGCTGCTTCAACAGCATGAAGGTCTTTTTTTGCATGAAATTGTGACCGGCAATGCAAATTGGGCTTATTTTGAGAATTCCAAATGCACAAAATCATGGGTTGATCCAGGTCAACCATCAACATCGACTGCAAGGCCAAATCGCTTTGGAAAGAAGACAATGTTCTGCATTTGGTATAAATCAGAAGACCTCTAATTTCACCAGGATCTGAACAATGAAAGAAAGCAGTCTGGTGCACTATAAGCTTCTAAAACTAGGCGAAATGTTAATACTGATCACTACCGACAACAAATAATCAATTTGAACCACACTTTGATCGTGAAATGACCAGAATATGCCAGAAGACACGGCAAAGTAATTTAGCTTCATGATGATGCACCATCACACACTGCAAAACCAGCTAAAGACACATTAAAAGATCTTGCCTGGGAAGTATTAACCCACCCGCTGTATTCACCAGACCTTGGTCCTTCAGATGACCATTTGTTCCAATCGATGGAACGTGCACTTTCTGAGCAGCACTTCAAAATGTACGAAGAAGTGAAAAATTAGGTTTATGAATGGTTTGATTCAAAACTAGAAAATTTCTATTGGGACACTATCCACAAATCACCTGTAAGATGGGGAAATATGTAGCTAGCGATGGACATTACTTTGAATAAAGCTCTTTGGATGTTTCTCTTGAAATTATCGTGTTTTCTTTGATTACAAAATCTGCATTATTAACTGGCACACCTAGTAAAACCAACAGCACCTGACTGAATTGTTGGGTCAAATGCTTGCCAAGTTTCCTGGCTCCTGGTATAGAGAGAACAAACGAAATAAAAAAAAAGCCTATCTTGGTGGCACAAAATTCTTGAGACTATACAACTATTTAAGGCAGTTATGATGAGGTTAGGAAAGATATTAAGATGTCAAACAAGAGAAGTCAAGTAGACATCTGAGTCAAAATCATTTTTAATTATACTGGTAAACAAAGATAGACGATGATACTAAAAGCAAAGCATTTCTAAATTCACTGTCCAAAAACGGCCACTAGGAGACACCCGTGAGAAGGAAAAGTGAGACTTTCATTCTCACTTCAACAAGTGAAGAGACTGGAAGTGCCCATCTGCCTCCAGTGCTTACAGGACACCCTCCCTCACAAAGTGGTGATTGTAGTCATTATGCTATAGGGTGCAAAGTCCAAGAAAAACACTGAGCTCAGAGTGAAAAGGAAAGTTATCTGCAGACAGTAAGCAGTATGAGAACACCTGAAAGTATGTTAAAAATCACAAAGATTATTTTTAAAGACACAGATCAATGAAGAAGTGTTCTTCAAAATCTTTGTTTCTTTGACAGACAAATATTCCTTTTATTTACAAGTTACTTCCATCCCGAGAATTACTATATAAACTCGCTGGCAGTTTTAAAGAGTTCATTAGCACTGGCTCACTAATAAGGATAAGTATAAATTAGTAGACCTCTAATCCCATCAGGATCTGAACAATGGAAGAAAGCAGAGTACATCCTGTGAGAATATAAAGAATTATCTTAAAGAGTTTACCAATACATTAAAATTTTAAAAATAGATCTGAAATCGGAAATGTAAAAAAAGACTATGACTTCTATGTTGCTTTTTATATTTCCTCTAAGAAGCAAGGCATAATTTAAAGATTTTGCTCGCCGAGACCGAGTTGGCTCAGTGGATAGAGCATCGGCCTGCGGACTGAAAGGTCGCAGGTTCGATTCCTATAGGGGGCATGTACCTTGCTTGCGGACACAGCTCCAGTGGGGGGCGTGCAGGAGGCGGCTGATCGATGTCTCTCTCTCATCGATGTTTCTGACTTTCTATCCCTCTCCTTTCCTCTCTGTAAAAAATCAGTAAAATATGTTTAAAAAAAAAGATTTTGCTTCCCTGACATCACACCATAGCACAGTCCCTTCCCGTCAAACCTTAGACCTAAATGTGAAAGATAAAACTCATTAAAGCTTCTTAAAGAAAACAAAGGAGAATGTCCTTATGATCCTGATGTGGGCAAAGATTTCTTAAATAGAACATGAAAAGCTATTTAAAAAAAAAACTTCAGAAAAAATTAAGAAACTCTGTCCATAAAAAAAGAAAACATTGAGAAAAAGAGTAAAGGCCTATCCATAGGCTTAATGTTTGCCCCTCACCCCATTCATATATGCTGAGATCTAACGGCCAATGCTAGGAGGTGGGGCCTTTGAGAGGTGATTAGGTCATGAGAGGGGAGGCCTCACAAATGGGGTTACTGCCCATATAGAGACCCCAGAGAGCCCCCTTGTCCCTTCCACCATGTGAGGACAAAAAAGAGGGCCCTCACCAGATACTGAACCTTGATCTTGGACCTCCAGCCCCCAGCACTTCGGGAAATAAATTTGTTATTTATAAACTACCCAATCTGTGGGATTCTGTTATGGCAGCCTGAGTGGATTAAATCGGGCATGGAGGAGGAGAAGATATCTGCAACACATGAATCCTACAAAAAGCTCCTGTTCACAGATCATATCATATCAAGAATCCCTTTGAGTCAATAAGAAAGCAATAACCAGATTCAAAACAGGCCAAGACTTACATATATATATATATATATATATATATATATATATATATATATATAAATAAAGCCAGGGGTAGTCACGACTGAAACAACCAGATGGACAGCCAAACAGGCTACATGGGGCGACCAGGCCAGCAGGAGGATTAGTGAGGAACGACCAAACGACTGAATAGCAGACAGTGTGGGGAGACCAGGCTGGCAGGGGAGTTAGTGAGGGACAACCAAACGACCGAACAGTAGGCTGTGTGGGGCAAACAGGCTGGCAGGGGGGTGAGTGAGGAGTGACTAGGCCGGCAGGGATGAGGGAGCAGTTGGGAGCAACCAGGCTGGCAGAGGGGGGCAGTGAGGGCTGACCAGGCTGGCATAGAGGAGCAGTTAGGGGTGACTAGGCCAGCAGAGGGGGGAAATTAGGGGCCACTAAGTCAGAAGGGGGGCAGTTACGGCAATCAGGCAGGCAGGCAGATGAGCGGTTAGGAGCCAGTGGTCCAGGATTGAGAGAGGGATGTCCGACTCAGATCGGCCCTAAACTGTCAATCAGACATCCCCCTAGGGTTCTCAATTGTGGAGGGTGCAGGCTGGGCTGAGGGCACCCTCTTCCCCATACATGAGTTTCATGCACCAGACCTCTAGTCTGTGGAATAAAAAAAATAAAAACAAACAAAACCTTATAGGAAAAGAGATGGGAGGCAAAGGGGCAGGAGGTGGGGAATTGGATAAAGGTGATCAAAAGAACAACTTCCAGTTATAAAACAAGTAACTGAAAATTATAATCATCGTGTTATATAATGTAATGTGTAACATGATCAATATAATTAATACTGCTGAATGGTTTATTTGAAACTTGCTAAGAGAGTAAATTCTAAAACTTTTTATCACAGGGAAAAAGAAAAATTCTTCTTTTTTTATGTTTTGTTAATCCTCATCTGAGGGTATATTTCCGTTGATTTTTAGAGAGAGTCAAAGAGAGAGGGAAAGACAGAGAGAAACATCAAAGTGAGAGAAACCCATCAATTGGTTGCTTCCTGCATGAGCCCCAACCAGGGCAGGGACAAGGCACGTGCCCTTAGCTGGAATCGAACCTGGGGCCCTTTGGTCCACAAGTCAAAGCTCCAGCCACTGAGGCAAACAGGCAAGAACAAGTTTTCTTTTTTAAAATCCATATGAGATAATGGATATTAACTAAATGTACTGTGGTAATCATATCACAGCACATGCAAGTCAATTCGTTAGGTGGTACGCCTTAAATATATACAGTGCCGTATGTCGATCTTACCGCAATAAAACTAAAAAAAGTCAAAGATAACTTTTAAAAAGTGCAAGATCTGGGCAGTAACATCACAAAGGGGGTCCTGAAACTGACAAGTAGAAAACGCAGAGGTGCTCCGCATCATTAGTCACTGGAGGAGGGCAAAGTAAAACCACAATCATACATCACACTCCCACCACCAAGACTGAAATTAAAGAATTAGAAGAATCCCACGCGCTGGCGAGGATGGGAGGCTATTCAGACTCTCATTACGGGTGCGGCCGTAAGCCAAGGCAACCACTGTGGTCAGCGGCCTGGTATTATCTACTGAAGCTAAAGATAGGGAGAGCCTCCATCCAACTAGTTCATTCCGCCCAAAAACATGGCATGAATCATCATGGCAGTGTTATCTTCATAGCCAGAACCTAGCAACCGAATGTCCACCAACAGAATGCACAAGGCTGGGTATTTTCACACAATAGATTACAGTGGGACCTCGAGATACGAGTGCCCTAACATACGAGATTTTTGAGATATGAGCCGTGGAGCGAGCAAGTGATTTTTGCTTTGAAATACGAGCAACATTTGAGATAGGAGTAATCGCGTGGATCGGCTGGCTGCACACGACCCACCAGTTTATCGAGACTCGAGTGTCTCAGTTTCCCACGCCTCAAGGTTACGAAACAAATTAAACTCGTATCTCGAGGTACCACTGTACTATGTAGGAATGCTGCTACATGCAAAAACAAGGATGTACTTCTCAGATATAAGCAATGAGAAAGATAAAAGACACACAGAAGTATGGATTATAGGGTGTTAATTATACAAGGCAAAACTTATCTATTATGAGAGTCATCAGAAGGGTGCCTATCCCTGGAGATGGTGAATGAAATTAATAGAAAGAAACACACGGGAGCTACCAAGTGCTTGATTTTGATAGGAGCTAAATGTGTGTTTTCTTTCTTTTTAAAAAAAACATATATTTATTGATTTTTTTATAGAAAGGAAGAGAGAAGGATAGAGAGGTAGAAACATCAATGAGAGAGAGACATCAATCAGCCGCCTCCTGCATGCCCCCTACTGGGGATGTGCCCGAAATCAAGGTACATGCCCTTGATCGGAATCGAACCTGGGACTTCTGAGTCTGCAGGCCGATGCTCTATCCACTGAGCCAAACCAGTCTCGGTTAAATGTGTGTTTTCAATGTAAAACTATCACCAAGCCATATATTTAAGTGGTATGCAATTTGCTCACTATCTCAATTTAAAGCATTGGTCTCCTTTTGATTGCCACTGGAGAACCTATCTCTAGATTTTCTATTAAATGTCCCAAATAATACTGTAAAAGCAAATTACTGGAACCCAAAAAAATAGAGAAATATGTAAATAAATTATAGTAGGGACATAAAATACTATTCAAAGGTGAAAAAGGATGCGGAAGCTCTTTTATACGGACATGAGAAGATTTGGGAAAGATTTAGGAAAATGGTGAAGAACACAAAAGCTTTTGGCCCAGACAGTGTGGTGCAGTGATTGAGCATCAACCTATGAACCAGGAGGTCATGGTTAGATTCCCAGTCAGGGCACATGCATGGGTTGTGGGCTCGATCCTGAGTGTGGGGCGTGCAGGAGGCAACCCATCGATGATTCTCTCTCATCATTGATGTTTATATCTCTTTCTCCCTCTCCCTTCTTCTCTGAAGTCAATAAAAATGTTTTAAAAATATACAAAATTCTGAAGTCTGAATTCAAATCTCAATTCCAACACTAAGTTTGTCAACTGAGGCATGGCACTTAAGCTCTCTATGCCCTGGCTCTTCCATCTGTAGACTGGGGACAATGATAACAGTATTATACTTCAGGGGGTTGTTATCATGACCACAAAAATTAATGCATTTATAAAGACTTCAGAAGAGTGCCTAGTACATAAGTGCTTAATATGACTTAGCCACTGCCATCACCGCCATCTCTGTCCTTATCAGCACCGTCATCTCATCATCAGATCTCATCTTCATAAAATCTTTTTCCATGAAAACCACCATCATCATAAAATGCGGTTTCGCCGAGACCGGTTTGGCTCAGTGGATAGAGCGTTGGCCTACGGACTGAAAGGTCCCGGGTTCGATTCCATTCCGGTAGGGGCATGTACCTTCCTTGCGGGCACATCTCCAGTGTGGGGTGTGCAGGAGGCGGCTGATCGATCTCTCTCTCTCATTGATGTTTCTGACTTTCTATCCCTCTCCCTTCCTCTCTGTGAAAAATCAATAAAATGATATTTTTTATATTTAAAAATAAATAAATAAAAATAAAATAAAATAAAATGCGGTTTCATGAAGAAAATAAAAATAAAAAAAGCATCATGGTTTAGAACAATGTTTGTAGCACGGAAGCTTCCTCTAAAAATGGAAGAAAATTTATTCATTTTTGTTTCAATGTGCCTGAAAGTCTAGTCAATAATATTCAAGAAACTAATGGGCGGTTACAACATATTTTGTGGAGAATGGGATGGGAGGGAGTGGTGGGAATCAAGGTGTCACTGCACATTAACGTGCAGAAATAAGTATAACTTCTCATTCATGCGCATTGCAGCACCTACTTAAAAATGACCTAAACAGAAACCAGTTCTCACGTTCAACTACAGAGCAAAGGAAACCAAACTTTGCTTTTTATTCAGCCAGTTTTATATAAACAATACTTAAAAGCATCACTGGAGCTGTAAGAACAAATGAGTGCTCTCTAGTTTCACATATTTCTACGTGAACACATAACAAAGATGATCCAAGGTACAGAGATGTTATCTTCACTGCTCCTACCAATTAAAGTATTAAGTACTACATAAATGGTTTGGCCCTAATCATTACCTACTTGATATTTAAGTTGTTTTTTTGTTTGTTTGTTTCTTACTGGCTCAGCTCCTAGAATTCTTCCTGACCCAACTGGCTTTCTCTGATCATCCAATTCCAACAGAACTGATTTCTGTTTAACTTTCTCTGGCTCCCATAGAGACCTTATGATATAATGGGTTATGGCAGAATATCTACTGAACCAAACTACAGTGTCTGTTTGAGATTTCAAAACAAATATATTCTCTTTGTCTCATTTCTTAGTACAATAGCCTTTAAAATTAGATCAGGAGGAGATTTCTGGGCTACCTACAAAAACAGAAAAATAGATTTGGTATAGAAAACAATAGATGAAGGTTATTTTTTTACAAGAAAAATAGGATTTTATCTATTATTCAAATTAGTGTCAGGTAGGGAAAAAAAATTGAATTCTGATGTTGTTCTTTAATCTTCACCTGAGGGTATGTTTATTGATTATTTAGAGAGATAAAGGGAGAAAGAGAGAGGGAGAAAGAAAAAAAGAGAAAAACATCGATGTGAGAGAGAAACATCAACTGGTTGCCCCCTCCATATGTGCCCTGACCAAGGATCAAACTCACAACCTAGGTATGTACCTGGCCTGGGACTTGAACTTGCAATCTTTTGCTGTACAGGAAGATGCTCCAACCATCTCAGCCACCTGGCAAGGACTAACTTCCAATTTTTAAAAGACATTTCTTCTACTGTAGACATTACTTATTTGAGAGTAGGCATAATTTCATTTAATAGCCTTTAATGTTTAATTGGCAATTCTAAAAATCCCACATACTAATTTGTTCACATGTTTGTCAACATTTTAGATACATTTCAGTTTGCAGCCTCTAGGTGGCACAATTATATTTAAGAAAAGCAAGGGAACGCATATTCTTTGAAAATAGAACAAAGTCTTAGCACTATATTTTAGCTTTAAAGAATTGTGTATAGCATTTTTTAAGAGATTAAAGTATGAAAGATAAAAAGAATAGCTTATCCCTTCTGGAAAGGGATTATACTAATTTAAATAGTTTAGAAGAACAGCTAGGAAGTTAAAAAAAATAGATGCTTAATACGGGTATTAGATTAAATAAAAATAAAAAGTTTCACGTGGTACTGTAGCATGTCATTACCAGTGAAGCTTATAAAATGCCTTTTTGTGTGTGTGTTTTGCATCTCATTTATTTTCCCAAAACATTTTCCTACTTAACTATTATATACATTTCAGACAAGGCTGTATCTCTATTGTTTCTCCTCCAGTACTTCATAGTTCCTGGTTATGTTATAATCAAAACCTGAATGAGAGAATACTTCTAAACTGAAAGGGAACATGCTTCATGCTTTAATCAATGGTTCAAGCTTTAATTTGAAAAATTACTACCAGTTAATAAATGGTGACTTTACAGAAACCAAACGCACACGTACAAAAATGAAACCTCCTCTCTTTGTGAGAAATTCCTAACCTATCAACACAAACTTTTACACCCAAAAGGATAAACAACTTATATAAACATAGCTGAGTGTAAACAGGATAGAAGACCCTGCCTCTGTCTCCTGGGATGAGTTAACACTCAGTAATGGATGTCAGTGGAAAAGGCAGGCCTTATATACTCGCTAAATAATCTATTTACTCTTCCTGCGTGCCAGGTGTGCCAGGTAAGAGATACTAATGGTGAAGGGCAAAGAGACAAACGAAACAGGAGTTGAGGACCATCTATTCTAACGGAAGCTTATTTTAAGATCATTTCTAGCGATAAAGGCTCTTTAATTTTTTTTTTCCCCAAGAAAAGAATAAATCACACAAAGCAAAATGTATCCTATTTCAAGGCTAGTTAAAGGCTTTCATAAAATATTGTCCAGATAACAGATTCAGAGCTGGAGACGGAAATAAAACGTGGGCGACCTCACTCCCAGGCTAGCCTCCGGCCGTTCCTGAGAAATGTCTTTCAGGTTCATTAGCCATTCCTTCCACTGCATTCGCAATGCATGTATCAAGGCTGCGGGATGTTAGTATCTTATAATAAGTGCAATATAAAATAAAAATTAGCATGATTAATTTAAGACTCGCCAGCTCGGGGATCAGATCCACATAAAGAAACGCGTTCATCAAAAGACCTGTCCCTGTACATTAATAACTAGTCACTTTGCCGAAGATGAATAGTGATAAATAACATAAAACATTAGCTTGAGTAGCATTAAAATTGAAGACATGATTTGTGTCAATACTGCTGCTTACAGAGACGAAACTGAAATGATTCCCATGCCCCTAAATTCAAAAGGAGACGGAAGGAAAATAAATCTCTCACTACTCACTGTTTATCTGTGGGCACATGAGTCACTTATGGGTTGAGAGTTGGTCTGTACAGACCCCAAGATGTCTCCAGATCTGAAGGGCCAAGTCTACCTGGGTGAACTGATTCACTTACAAAGCTTATTGAAAATTCCTCGATCAAAGTCCATCAAATACGTTGCACTTGACAGGAACTTGATTTCCCTTTAAAAATCCGAATTAGCAGAAACTGGTTTTGCTCAGTGGATAGAGCATCGGCCTGGGGACAAAAAAGGTCCCAGGTTCGATTGTGGTCCAGGGCATGTACCTTGGTTGCGGGCACATCCCCAGCAGAGGGTGAGCAGGAGGCGGCTGATCGATGTCTCTCTCTCATTGATGTTCCTAACTCTCTATCCTTCTCCCTTTCTCTCTGTAAAAAAAAAATATATATATATTAAAAAAAAAAAAAAAAGAATTAGCTGAAACCAGTTTGGCTCAGTGGATAGAACGTCAGCCTGCATACTGAAAGGTCCCAGGTTCGATTCCAGTCAAGGGCATGTACCTTGGTTGCGGGCACATCCCCAGTAGGGGGCGTGCAAGAGGCAACTGATCGACTCTCATCAGTGTTTCTAGCTCTGTATTCCTCTCCCTTCCTCTCTGTGAAAAATCAATAAAATATTTATTTTAGAAATCAGAATGGCACCAAATGTCACCTGTTACGTAAAGGGGGCAATTTATGTTAAAAGTTTTGTGTGTTTCTGAGACCGGTTTGGCTCAGTGGATAGAGTAGGCTTGCGGACTGAAAGGTCCCAGGTTCGATTCCGGTTTGGGGCATGTACTTTGCTTGAGGGCAAATCTCCACTGTGGGGCGTGCAGGAGGAGGCGGCTGATCGGTCTCTCTCTCTCATCAATGTTCCTGACTTTCTATCTCTCTCCCTTCCTCTCTGTAAAAAATCAATAAAATATATTTTTAAAAAAAGTTTTTTGTGTTTTTTTTTTTTTTTTTAATTTTCATTGGAGTCTAACTCTGCCTAAGGCATAAAACGAGGTTTAGGCATAAAGCGAGCGCCTGCCATACCATTAAGACGGCATAGTTGCTGAGGGAGTAGCACTGGATGGTGGTAATGTTTTCGTCCGAGTAGAGGATGTGGCAGCCGTCCGACTTCCAGCCCCCTTGTCCGTTCAGCAAGTCGAAGTCCCACTGCGCGGCCACGGCGTCGGCTCCGTGCGCGATGCGCCGCAGGGTCACGTTCACAGGGATGCGGTGGCCGTCCACGCTCACGCCGTCTGGAGGGAAGGCACATAGAGCATCGCTGGGACCACCGTCACCGACAAGGACAGGCCAGCCTCTGCACCAGGGGGCCCTTTGCAGCATCTTTCTGTGCCGGTGCCTCGTTAAAGCAAGAAGGGAACGCCGAAACGGGCGTGGCTCAGTGGACAGAGCATCGGCCTGCAGACTGAAAGGTCCCAGGTTCCATTCCGGTCAAGGACATGTATCCTGGTTACAGGCACATCCCCAGTAGGAGGTGTGCAGGAGGCGGCTGATCGATGTCTCTCTCTCATCGATGTTTCTAACTCTCTATCCCTCTCCCTTCCTCTATATAAAAAACCAATAAAATAGCCGAAACCGGTTTGGCTCAGTGGATAGAGCGTCAGCCTGTGGACTGAAAGGTCCCAGGTTCGATTCCGGTCAAGGGCATATATCCTGGTTGCCGGGCACATCCCCAGAAGGTGGCGTGCAGGAGGCGGCTGATCGATGTCTCTCTCTCATCAATGTTTCTTACTTTCTATCCCTGTCCCTTCCTCTCTGTAAAACATCAATAAAATATATTTTAAAAAAAAACAACACAACAAGAAGGGGCCACGATAAGCAGGTGCAGGAGCGGCAAGTAACCAGCTCGCAGGGTGCAGAGCAGCCGCTCCGGGACAGCAGGTGCCACGCACGCACCGATTTTGGTGAGAATCACGGGGGTCACCACGGAGCGCCGCTTGCCGTCGTCGGCCAGGTGCGTGGAGTTGCCGGTGGCCGGGAAGAGCTTCCCGTTGCGGAAAGCGATGAGCTGCAGCTTGCAGACGGAGTCGTCGGCCGGCCTGGCTTCTCTCTTCTGCTTTGGTGAGAAAAGGGACGGTGGGAGCTGAATGGAAGCTTCTACGATCGTATTCTGAAAGAATATTAAAAAAAAAAACACACAAAAAAAGGTTGTGGTATTAGTACGTAGACACCAGCAAGAACAGTTGACGTCGTTTACCAATGTTTTCCAAATAGATGCCGAATACTTCTTTAAATGTGTACATAGAAAATGTAATAGCTGAGACAATTTATCAGTTCAGTGAAATGTCTGAACGCACAACACATCACAGAAGCAAAGACTATACAATAAAGGGGAGAGAGACTCCGTCTCAGAGTGAAAGAAGTAAACAAGGAATCATTTCAAACCGGAGTGCGTTTCCCCCAGCTTATCATCCGCTATGGAAGCAGAGAGCGCTCCACAGATCGGGAATCTCTGATCGCTCTTCATGACAATTTTACGATGACAAAATTGGGTAAATAAGTACAAATGTAGCGTATCACAAATGGGAGCATAATTAATTCGAGTTTATGGAACTTTCAGGTGATTTATGATGGACTCAAACTGTCAAACAGCAAAAGAAAGAAAAGACACAGACATAATAGATGTTTAGATTCAGCAAATTCTTCTTTCTGAGACGAAGAAACACATAATGTTTAGAAAACAGTAAAAAACAAACAGGAACAACAGAAGATGCTGGCTGGTCACTGTATGTTTTTTTCAGACTGCTTTATTAGGAATTTTAAACTACTAAATTATTCAGCATTCAATAAAAAATAAATCTATAAACCCAGGAGGCAAATAATAACTATCTCAAACAAAAGTCCCCATTTTAAGAATTTATCACAGGCTTTCCCTTGGCATCAACCAACCCCTCTCTCTCCAATCCCATGTTCATGCTGCCAACGGAATTTCCTCTTAAGAAATAAATCTGATCATGTTGTTGGTTCTCCAATGATTACAGCATCCTGCCCCCCAATACCTCACTAAATACACCATATACCCTTTGGATAAAATCTATGTCTCAAATTCAGCGTTAAACACTCCCTTCACCACAACTATAATCTGGCCACACTGAATTTCTCCATGTGCTGTGCGTTCTTCATGCCCCTGTGAAAAATACTGCACCGGCCAGCATCCCTGGCTGAAATGCTCGGCTATTCTCCCGCCTGGCAAACTCAAACGTGGCAGATTTGATGTTTCGCAGGATAATTGTGTTGGCAAGGTAAAGGACGGGTCAGGATGAGGAAGGTTGGCAGCCAAGAGAAGGACTTTCTCTCTCTCTCTCTCTCTTTTTTATGATTAATTACCCGAGTCCTCAGTCTCCTGCTTTTAATGTTAGCTGCTCCCTCTTCTGGCCTCCCGCGCCCTCCTGCACAATCTCCAGCATAACTCACGTTGGCAGCCTCACAGGTGACTCACTGTCTGGCCCTCCGGCGAGGGCAGGAGGAATGTTAAGTGCAGATAATCTCACTGGCTTTGCTAGGCCCCTCTTCAGGGTAATAATAGTTCCTGGCAGTCGCATTTGATAAAAGTAGCCCATTGTATATAAAATTAGTAGAAGCCCGCGTCGCACGTTTTTGCTTTGAAAAGGTTCTGCTTAGGCAAGTGAACAAAATTTTGAGAGTTTGTTTTTGACTGCTGTCTCTAGAACAACAATGCTGGAGCACAGCGGATACCCACAAATATCTGATGAATGAAAGTATTTGGGGAGTTTGAATATGGACAGTTGGAGTCTTATTTTTAAACTGAAGATGCCTAGGAAATATTAGAAATATTTCATCTGGGAAAATGCATCTTGTCACAAATAAAATCTGATGGTAAAGTGTATGATAAACTCATTCATTAATCTAACATAGTTCTATTAAGTGTATACATTTCTTTGAAGTATATAAGGAGGCATTCAAAAAAGGGAAAAAAAACAGAGGGGGATTAATGGTGATTGGAAAAATAAAGTATTTTTAAAGAAAGAAAAACATCAATAGATTGATTAAAAGGTTTCTTGAAAAATGGTTATACATACAAGATATTTATTAAAACTTAAGTATAAAATTCTCGAATACAAAATGATTAGAGCTCTGGCTGGGTAGCTGGGTTGGTTAGATCATCTCAACACTCCAAGGTTGCAAGTATGATCTCCCTTCAGAACACACACAAGGATTAACCGATGAATACATAAATAAGTAGGACAATAAATAATTTTCTCTCTCTCTCTGTCTCCCCCTCTAAAAAAGCAATCAATCAATAAAAAATGACCAGAAAATAGAGCATAGTTCCTAGGAAAGTATTACTTAGGATAAATCAATTTTTTAAAGACAAATCACAGTAAAATCTTCTAACAGAGAGCTGCAAAATGAAATGACACCTATAATTCCTAGAACTCCAAAAACTTTTTCTTCACAAATTTAAACTTGTAAAATGAAACACACAACTATTTAAAAAAAAAACCAAGTGTGGAGACAGGTAAATGAGAAATGAGAGCTTCCTTCCAGACTGATCCATACTTATGGCTTCTCAAATATCCTGCAGAGGCCGATAAACACTATTCCTAAATAATAATTATAGGTTCCTTGTGACGGAGACAGGGTAGCCTAGAGGTGCTAGCAAAGCAAACTTCAGCT
>PVJN01016396.1:40000-42464 GCA_004026805.1 Lasiurus borealis
TAGTCGGACAGGCCTGTGCGGTCCGAAGCGGCCACTTTCTGGAACACGGTGCACGTCATTCCCGTGAAGCCAGTCGCCTTGATGACATAAGCTTCCAGAGCGATGTTGGGTGAGTACTTCAAAAGGCAACCAGACAGGAGTTATGAGAGATTTGTGATATGGGGGTGAAAAAAAAAGCACTTGCACAGAAATTTCAAATGCAAAACACTGTAAATTAAAAGAGAACACTCAGATTCTTACTGAACCAGACACAGTGCGGCCAGATGCAGAAGTGGACAGAATACATTGCAGGAAAGACGCTGGAAATAAAAGCCCAAAATAGCAAGATCCCGATGAAGAGGGAAAGAATGAGTCTTAAATGGGGAGGATCAGACATAAATCCAAAGTCAATTAAAAATAAGTTATTTTGCCGAAGCCAGTTTGGCTCAGTGGATAGAGTGTTGGTCTGCGGACTGAAAGGTCCCAGGTTCGATTCCGGTCAAGGGCATGTACCTTGGTTGTGGGCACATCCCCAGTGTGGGGGCGTGCAAGAGGCAGCTGATCAATGTCTCTCTCTCATCGATATTTCTAGCTCTCTATCCCTCTTCCTTCCTCTCTGTAAAAAAATCAATAAAATATATTAAAAAGTAAAAAAAAATAAAAGCAAAAAAAGAAAGAAAGGAAGGAAGGAAAGAAGGCAGGAAGGAAGGAAGGAAGGAGGAAAGGAGAAACAATTTTACGAACTTCATGAGTGAGACTGAACTCGGGGGTCTGCCAAACGCAGGCCACGTGGCTACTACAGCCGCCACCCCCTTCTGGAGGCCTGCCAGCATCCCTCCCATGTCAGAACCACGCAGAGAGGGCACAAGAAGTGGCGCATCTTCCACACCCAAGAAAGTGACAGAATTGACTGCAGAGTCCAAGGACAATACAGAGTCTCGCTCTTAAGGATGATTAAGCGCATGCTTACTCCAGAGGCAAGACACCATTCTAATACCCCCCTGGGGACAAAGTCCCCTTACAGAAAATTTTCTGTGAAGCCGAGGACTTTCCAGAACGGAATTCGGGAATCTCGTCGCGCTTACTGTGGAATACACGTGAGCTCCGTTGGCCAGTCGGTAGGTGGCGATCCGCTGCAGGCACTGCACGATCCTGCTGCAGGCCTTCGCCTCCCTCTGCGCCAGCCACAGCACGCGCTCGTCCGCCAGCATGATGTTGCTCGCGATGTCCACCATCACATCCCCTAACTGGCAGGCAGGCGGGAGAGAAAAGAAGCATCTTAGCAGGCTGGTCTGCATCATCCACCTCCTCCTGAGAGACCAAGATGGGCCAGCAGTCTACATCTCCCAGGGACAAGCCACAGGCTCTGTGCTTGTTTCCCATTACTACCTCTCCAGAGAAGAATAGAACATTCGATTAGGACCACTGGTGACAGGTCAGTCACAACAGGGCCACTACGTGACCGACCGCCAAACCACTGGTGAAAAGATGGACACATGGCCTTCAAATGGAGGGGGAGAGGGAAGACAAATGAATCAGGAGGAAGGAAAAGGCATGGCATGATCCATCCATGGAAATATGTAAAGTCTTTTTCTGGGAAACCATTTACCACTCACACACGTTTCTTTTCTTTCACTGATGATGGCCATTCTGACACGTGTAAGGTGATAGCTCATTGTGGTTTTAATTTGCATTTCTCTGATAATTAGTGGCATTGAGCATTTTTTTCTGTGTGTGTCTATTGGCCATCTCTATGTCCTCGTTAGAGAAAAGTCTATTCAGGTCCGTTTTTGAATTGGATTCTTTCGTTTTTTGGTGTTGAGGTTTATAAGTTTTTTATACATGTTGGGTTTAACCCATTGTCAGATATATTGCTGTCAAAAATGTTCTCCCTTACAATGGGTTGTCTTTTTGTTGATGGTTTCCTTTGTTGTGCGAGAACTTTTTACTTTGATGGAGTTCGTTTGTATGTGTGTGTGTGTGTGAGTGTTAACTTAATATGATCATGAAGAAACATTCACTGCCTAGCGTTTTAGTTTCCGGTCACGTTCAAAACCCCAGTCACCTCCGACCCCAGGAAGTGCCCGCCTACACCGGGTCCCGGAGTGTGTGCTCACTCACCTAGCTTCCTCTCCCTCGAATGAACTCGTCTTTCCCTTTCCCGATCCCGTGCAATAAACGGCTCCAAAGACGTGCTCACTTTTGCGTTACTTGCTTTACTGGGTTAGGAATGGAGCTAGTGGATTCCTTTCCTTCCCTCGGTTCATAACTCACAGATGTCAGCATTGTCGGGCCATGCCAGGGGAATTCACTGACCACTGCGGATTGGCATGCCCCATGGCAGAGAACGCAGAGAACGCATTGGACGGGCAGGGAGAAGGAGACATCCCGGTGGCTGGGTGGGGGTGGTGGGGGGAGGCCACGGAGGGGGGCTGGTATTGAGCAAATTGTTCCTGAGAGGGAGATCTATGGCAGAAAAATCAAC
>PVJN01016397.1:0-42474 GCA_004026805.1 Lasiurus borealis
TTTTTTTTTTTTTTTTTTTTTTTTTTTTTTTTTTTTTTTTTTTTTTTTTTTTTTTTTTTTTTTTTTTTTTTTTTTTTTTTTTTTTTTTTTTTTTTTTTTTTTTTTTTTTTTTTTTTTTTTTTTTTTTTTTTTTTTTTTTTTTTTTTTTTTTTTTTTTTTTTTTTTTTTTTATCTGTGAAGCTCTTTATCTGCTCTTCAAATCTTCAATTCTGAATGATAGCTTTGCTGGATAGATTATTCTTGGTTGTAGGTTCTTGCTATTCATCACGTTGAATATTTCTTGCCACTCCCTTCTGGCCTGCATCATTTCTGTTGAGAAATCAGCTAACAGTCGTGTGAGTGCTCCCTTGTAGGTAATGAATTGTTTTTCTCTTGCTGCTTTTAATATTCTATCTTTGTCTTTTGCTCTTGGTATTTTAATTCTGATATGTCTTGGTGTAGTCCTCTTTGGATTCGTTTTATATAGGGTTCTATGTGCTTCCTGGACTTGTAAGTCTATTTCTTTTACCAGATGTGGGAAGTTTTCTGTCATTATTTCTTTAAATAGGTTTTCAGTATCTTGCTCTCTCTCTTCTTCTCACACCCCCACAATTCTGATGTTGGTACACTTGAAGCTCTACCAGAGGCTCCTTACATTATCTTCACATTTTTGGATTCTTTTCTCTTCTTGCTTTTCCACTTGAGTGTTTTATGCTTCTTTATATTTCAATTTTTTGACTTGATTCTTGACTTCCTCTACTCTGCTCTTAGGTCTCTGTATAATATTTTTTATTTCAGTCAGTGTATGTTTAATTTCTAGATAGTCCTTTTTCATCTCTAGTTGGACCTTTTCCATCTCTAGTTGGTCCTTTTCCATCTCTAGTTGGTCATTTTTCATCTCCTCTTGGCTCTCGCTAACTTTATCCAACTTTTCTAGGATATTCTTGAAAAACCTTATAAGCTTGGTTTTGAACTCTATATTCAGTCGTTTGTTTTCCTCCATTTCTTTTGTTTGTGATCCCTTTCCTTGTTTCACATTTTCACTATGCCGGGAGAACTTCTGTGTTGGATTCAGCCTTATGATAGCAGACTTGCAAAACTGCAGAAGCCTCTCTGTTGAGCTTGGGATGGGTGTAGTTTCAGGGCTTAAGGGACCGCCTTGCCTTCCCTTTGGCCCCGCCGGTCAAGGCCCCTGAGTCTCACGTGACTGGGTAATCGCTGGAGCGGTCCTTGTGGGCACGCACAGTGCCTCTAGACCGCTGCCTTTCTGGCTCCCCTGCACTCCAGGACCACAGGAGTCTAGGTCCCCGGGTTTACCTGAAACAGGGGCTTAGTGGAGTCAGAAGTGGCACAGTTGGGAGGGTCTGTCTCCCGTCCACTCGCAAAAGCCAGTGGCACAAACAGCAGTCTGTCCTCTGCACAGTGCCGTGCGCGCCATCAGGCCTCTGATCTTTTGCAACTCCCCTAAATTTCCGTGCACCTCTCCCTTTTCATAGTCCAAACTCTCCCCGTATGAGTTTCGGCTGGATCTGGGGTTTAGTGTTGTAGGATAAGGGGTTCAATGCCTTTGACAGTCTGCGATTCCCTCCTGCCAGAGAAAACCAGCCAGATACTTCAGCACCAGCTCTCTCTACGAGCATGTCTCCGTAACTCAGCTTTTTGCAGCTCCTCTGGGTCTCCGTGAGCCCCTCTCTTTCCCCCTAGTTGTAAAATTTCCACTCAGCCAGCGTTCCTGTGGTTCTGGATGATGTCCGTTCTGTCTTTTAGTTGTAGTTTTGAAATTGTTGTGCAAGGCAGCAGTGTAGATGTTTACCTATGCTGCCATCTTGGATTCCCCCACTGATAAAGTTTTAATCTCCAACATCTACAGGCAACTTATACAACTTAATAAAAGGAAGATAAATAACCCAATAAAAAATGAGCAACTGAACTTAAATAGAGTCTTTTTAAAAGAAGACAGAAGGAAGTCCAAGAGACACATGAAAACATGCTCAAAGTCACTAATTATCTGAGAGATGCAAATCAAAATGACAATGCAGTACCATCTTACATGTGTCAGAATGGCAATCATCAACAAATCAACAAATGACAAGTGTTGGCAAGGATGCAGAGAAAAAGGAACCCTCATGCACTGCTGGTGGGAATGCAGACTGGTGCAGCCACTGTGGAGAACAACAGAATGGAGTTTTCTTAAAAAACTAAAAATGAAACTCCCATTTGACCCAATTATCCCACTCCTAGGAATTTATCTTTAGAAACTAGAAACACCAACCAGAAAGGATATATGCACCCCAATTTTTATAGCAGCACTATTTACAACAGCTAAGATTTGGAAACAGCCTAGGTGTCCATCAGCAGATGACTAGATCAGAAAACTATGGTACATCTACACAATGGAATTCTACGCTGCCATAAAAAAGGAGGAATTCTTACCATTTGCAGCATCCTGGATGGAACTGGAGAGTATTATGCTAAGTGAAATAGGCCAGTCAGTGAAGGAAAATACCACATGATCTCACTCATTTATGGATAATAAAAAACATTATAAACTGATGAATAAAAAGATAGAAACAGAGACAATAAAACATCAGACAAACTGTCAAATTACAGTGGGAAGTTTGGGGAGAGCTCGGGCAGATAGGAGATCAACCCAAGGACTTATATGCTTGTATATAAGTATAACCAATGGATGCAAGACACAGGGGGTTAAGGCATGCATGTGAGTGGGGGAGTAATGGGAAGATATATACACACATATTACATTAATAAAAAAAAATAAGCCAGTCAGAAAAAGATAAGTATCATATGATCTCACTCATTTGTGGAATCTAATAAACCAAATAAATTGATCATCAAAAGTAGACCCAGAGTCATAAAAGCATGAACAGACTGTTGAGCCTCAGAGAGAAGGCAGGGGAGGCTGGGTGGGAAGAGATCAGCTAATTAACTTGTATAGTTATATTCATAACCTCTAGATACAGACAGTGCTTTGGTGAGAGCCTGGGGCGGGAGTGGGGGAGTATGGGAGCAGGCTGGAAGAAGTTAATGGGGGAGAGGGAGAAGGAGGACCTATGTGATACTTTGAACAATAAAGATTAATAAAAAAAAACAACAACCTTGGAGATCCAACATGAAACACAGAAAAAAATAATTTTAAAAAATGAAAAGTGCATTTGTGAGTTGAGACAACTTCAAAACAAATACAAATAATTGGAAATGAAAGGACAAGTGGGAGGAGGGCAGAAAAACACTTAAAGAAATAATGGTTAAAGAGTTTTAAAAATGTGATGAAAAATTGTAAACCCACAAACCCAAGAACGCAACAAACCTCATGCGCAGAAATATGAAGAAAATCACACTAAGGTACATTTTATCAAATTTTATCAAAGCCAGTGATAAAGAAAACATCTTAAAAGAAGCCAGAGGGGAGGGAAGTATATTACTTTTTCAGAGACACAAACATTGAAAGAATTCATTACTAGCAAACAAACACAACAAGAAATACTAAAGGACATTCTGCAGGAAGAAGAAGGCTGACTCAACCCAAACCTGGGCTTACCCAAAGACATGGAAATGCTGGAATGGTAATCCCATGGGGAATGTAAAGGACAACTTTTTGTATTATTCAAATGTATTTCAAAAATAATTTACTGTTTAAACAAAACCCTGATCCATCTGCTGTGGGTTATTGTCCATGAAGAGAATGTGGAACAGTGCGCTTTAGTCACCTGCCCAACATTGACAAAGGCACTTGGCTCCAGGTCTGAGAGCTCTGCTTAAAGTTTAAGTTTGGTTGTATTTTTGTTGGAAATAGAAATATTATAGTTACAGATATGTGAATATATATAGTAAATATATAGCTATTTGAATATATGCCTATGTAATGATTATATTTGCATAGAATTTGCCTTTAAGGTTATTCTGTTTGATTTACCAGGCAGTGAACTTACATACTTGGTGTTCTTTTTGCTTATCTGTATTTTATAATTTTATTTTATTTTAATTTGGTGCAAAAATTTCCAATTACTTTGAGGAGTGGGGGAGCTGTTTCAGGATCTGTTTCCTTTCTTATCCATTTACTGAAGTTGGTCTCCATGGCAGCATGACTCCCACTGGGGAATGCGCTGGCCTGGGTGGCCAGAGACAGGATCTGAGGCACCAACAGGACCCTCCAGTGCAAGCTCTCCAATTGCTTCTTGGATGTTGCCATCTAAGTAATAGTATAGAAAATAGCATCCAAACTAAAAAGATAAAGCAACTCTATTATCTGGCTCCCTGCTGTGCCAGGCAGAGCACATGGCCCCTATCTTTGGCTGCACATAGTATTACCCGCAAACTTTGAAAGGTGATGTTCTACCCCCTGCCCCACAAGTGCGATTAAATGAGGTTGGGGGACAGACTGCGGTAGGATCTGATTCCTGTTCTCTCCAGCAGCTGAGGCTGGGGACCACTGTCACAGCACCAGGTGATACCAGTTAACTGCCCCTCCCCCCAGAACTTTGCAAGGTAATAATATTTATCCCTAGGCTGCAAAAGACAAAATAAGGAAAAGACTTCTGATTTGTCCCAGACCATGCAGCCAGGCAAGGGCAGACCCAGGTGTAAAGACTAGCACATGTCCCACCAGACATTTCACTCCCCAACTGGCCAAGTCCAGACTCATCATGTTCTGTATTCCACATTCTTTTTTTATTTATTTAGATTCTTTATTGTTTAAAGTATTACACATGTCTCCTCTCCCTCTCCTCCCCCCCTATTGACCTCTCTCTGGCTGCTTCCACTCCCCAGCACGTGCCTTCACCCCTTTATTGTCTGTGTCCATTGGTTATGCTTATATGCATGCCTACAAGTCTTTTGGTTGATCTCTGCATTCCACATTCTTAATCTCAGAAAACAGTCCTTCTCAAGCTCCCCAGTCACTTAAAGTGGAACCCCAAAGTCACCCTTGGTTCCCCTTCTCCCAGCCCCTAAATCCAGTCACTGGGTGCTGCAGCTTCTCCTTTTTAAATATCTCTTCTCTAGTTACTAACAGTGTCTACTCAGGTCTCATCTCTCCAAAGCTATGACCCTGGATTCCTTCCTAGTTAGCTCTCCAAGCCTCAAGCATTTCTCGGAGCATCCCTAACTACTGTGCTGCTCTCTTTCACACTGGATGCCTCCTCCACCAGACTGGGAGCAATTCAAGGATAGGGACCATGTCTGATCTGTCACCAAGGCCTCAGTTCTCCCCATAAGGCAGGGCTCTCTGTGGGCCCTATGTGGATTTATGAATGAATGAGTGAATAAGTGATTAATTTATTAAAGACTAGGATTTTCCTTTCTTCCCCACTGGGCTCTAGTCTTTGGAGTTAGGGATTATTTCTTTTTGCTCTGAGTGCTGAGCTTTCAGAAATTGCCTGACCTGAGAAGTCCTAATAAATGTTTGTTGATTGAATAAGGAAAAGGACCTTTGCTGCTCCCTTCATCTGAATGCTCTTCTCTCCAGACACTCCTGAAAGAAACCAAAGTTTTCCCACCCTACAGCTGCCTTTTTGGATATTGACTGTAATCTTATTATTAAGAAACAGGATTCAGAAAGAACCTTTAAACCCCCATCTTTCCTGCCTAAGAAGGAAAGACCTGCTCCAAGAAGGAAATCTTAGGATGTTCTCCTGAGCCTAATTTAAATTGAGTGTGGTGGGTGAGGTGGAGGGTATCAAGCAGAACCTGCTTACTGGATCACCCTCTGTATCTCATTGTTCCTGAGTTACCTAGCAAAAATTCACCTGTTGTGTGTTCTGCTTTCCCGTTACCTGTAAATTGCTTATTCTTACGTTTGAAATCTAAGTTCCCATCCCCCATCTCTTCTCTTTTGTTCAAAATGTCATACATACTAATTTTGCCTCACTGTTTTGAAATTTTCATATTTATATGAATTCCTCATGCATTAAACTTTGATTTTCTCCTGTTAACCTGATTATTAGCCAAGCAAAAAGAACTTAGAAGGTGGAAGAAAAGAAATTTATTTTAGTTCCCATATCCCCATGGCTTATTTCTTCACCTTTAAGTCTTTGCTCAAATGATACCTTTGCAACAAGGCCAGAAAATCCTACTTAAAACTGAAAGTGCTGTTTTTCTTCTAAGACTCCAATCTCCCTTTCTTTGTGTGGTTGTTACTACCACCTCACTTACGATATCATTCCCTTAATTATTATGTTGACTGTTTATTGTCTGTGTTCCCACTATCACCATAAAAAATGTTTTTCAGCCTGGTCAGTGTTGCTCAGTGGTTGAGCATTGACCTATCAACCAGGAGTCAAGATTTGATTCTTGGTCAGGGCACATGCACAGATTAGGGCTGGATCTCCAGTGGGGGGCATACAAGAGGCAGCTGGTCAATGATTCTTTCTCCTTATCATTGATGTTTCTTTACTTTTTAAAACAAATTTATTTAAAAAAATTTTAAGTATAATAATATTACTAAAACTGTACTATAGTTGCAAATGGTAAGAGTTCCTTCTTTTTTACAGCAGTGTAGTGTTCCATTGTGTAGATGTACCACAGTTTTTTAATCCACTCATCTGCTGATAAGGCACTTAGGCTGTTTCCAAATCTTAGCTATTATAAACTGTGCTGTATGAACATAGGGGTACATATATCCTTTCTGATTTCTTGGCATATATTCCTAGAAGTGGGATCATTGGGTCAAATGGGAGTTCTATTTTTAATTTTTAGAGGAAACTACATATTGTTTTCCATAATGCCTGCACCAGTCTGCATTCCCACCTATGCAAGAGGGTTCCTCTTTCTCTGCATCCTCTCCAGTGCTAGTAGTTGGTTGATTTGTTGATGATAGCCATTCTGACAGGTATGAGATGTATATCATACTATCGTTTTGATTTGCATCTCTTGGATTACTAGTGACTTTGAGCATGTTTTCATATATCCTCTTTTGAAAAGTGTCTACTTAGGTCTTTAATCCATTTTTAATTGGATTGTTTATCTTCATTTTGTTAAGTTATATGAGTTCCTATAAATTTTGGAGATTAAACCTTTATCAGAAATAACTGGCAAACAAGTTCTCACATGCAGTGGGCTTTCTTGTTTTGTGATTGTTTATTTTGTTGTACAGAAGCTTTTCATTTTGGTGTAGTTCTGTTTGCTTGTTTTTTCTTTAGTTTCCATTGCCCTACAAGCTGTATTGGTAAAGATATTGCTGTGACACATGTCTGATATTTTGCTGCCTATGGATTCTTCTAAGATTTTTGTGGTTTCCCATCTTGCATTTAAGTCCTTTATCCATTTCAAATTTATTTTTGTATATAGTATAAATTGGTGATCTAGTTTTTTTTTTTTTGCAGGTATCTGTCCAATTTTCCCAACACCATTTATTGAAGAGTCTATCTTGACTTCATTGTGTGCTTTGGCCTCTTTTGTCAAATATTAATTCAGTATAATAGCTTGGGTCAATTTCTGGTTTCTCTATTCTGTTCCATTGATCTATATATCTGTTCTTATGCCAGTACCAGGCAGTTTTGAGAATAGTGGCTTATTTTTATAGATAAGTTACAAAGAAAAGGCAAATAAACAATTTTGTACAAGAAATTTAACACATTCTGCACAATATCTTCACTTCGCTGTCATCGTTTGTATAAACTCTTCATTGTTTACTTGACCATCACCATCAATATCTGCTTCCCTGGCCATTTCATCAACCTCTTTCTACATCTGTTAACTTCTCTCCAAGGTTTGTCATCATATGAGGAAGCTCTACCATTGCCATCCTTATCAAACACACAGAATCCTTCTCAAATTTCTTCTCCATTGTCTATGTCTTTCATTTTTCTTGCTATCATTGTCAGAAATTGTGGGAAGTCGATTATGCCATTACCATCAGCATCCACTTCATTTATCATGTTCTGTAACTCTGCTTCTGTGGGATTCTGCTGAAGAAACCTCATTACAGTTTCCAATTCCTTTGATGTTATAGTTCTATCAACATCCTTGTCTAATAGTGAAAAAGCTTCTTGAATTCTGCAATCTGCTCTTCAGTTAGTTGGTCAGCCATGCTGCAAGTGCTACTGGTTTCCAAGAAGCAACTACACAATCACTCAGCTAGCTCGCTCCACTCGGACTAATTCCTTCATTGATATTTTGTATTTTTTTTTTTTTTTAGTCTCTATGTTACTTATCTCTGCTGTAATCATTATTATTTCCTTCCTTCTACTTACTCTGGGCTTTTCTTGCTGTTCTCTTTTTAGTTGTTTAAGTGGTAGGGTAAAATAGTTTATTGCTGATTTTTCTTGTCTTTTTGAGGTAGGCCTGTAGTGTTATGAACTCCCCTCTCAGGACTGCTTTGCTATGCCCCAGAGATTTTAGGTTGTTGTGTGTTCACTTTCATTTGTTTCCAGAAAGTTTTTGATTCATTGCTTAATATTATGCTATTTAGCCTCCATGTGTTTGAATGTTTGTGAGTGTTTTTATTATAGTTGATTTCTAATTTCTTTTTGCTGTTAACTGAGAAGATGCTTGACTTAATTTTAATCTTCTTGAACTTGTTGAAACTTGTTTTGTGTCCTAACATGTCGTCTAACTATGTGAATAATCCATGTGCACTTGAGAAGAATGTATATTCTGCTGCATTGGGGTAAAATGTTCTATAAATGTCAATTAAATCCATCTGATCCAGTGTGTCCTTTTGAGTCAATGTTTCCTTGTTAAGTTTTTGTCTGGAAGATCTATCCAGTGAAGTCAATGGAGTGTTAAAGCCTCCTACTATGATTGTATTGTTGTTGATGTCTCCATTAAAGTCCTCTAGAAGATTTTTTTAATATATTTAGGTGCCCCTATATTGGGTGTATATATGTTTACCAGGGTTATATCCTCATGTTGGATCAACCCATTTGATATTATGTAGTGGCCTTTCTTATCTCTTGTGATGGCCTTCATATTGAAGTCTATTTTGTATGTTGTGAGTATTGCTGCACTAGCTTTGTTTTCTTTTCCATTTGCATGAATAATTTTTTTCCCAATCCTTCACTCTCATCCTGTGTATGTCTTTTATTCTAAGGTGGGCCTCTTGAGACATCATATAATAGAGTCATGTTTTTGTATCCATTCAGCTACCCTATATGTTTTAATTGGATTATTTAAGCCATTTATATTCAAGGTTATTATTGATAGATATTTATTGCCATTTTAATTCTGTATGCATAGGTTTCTCTTTCTGTTTCTTCTCATTACAGCAGTCCCTTTAGCATTTCTTGCAATGCTGCAATGCTGGCTTGGTGGTGATGTAGTCATTTATCCTTTTTTTTTTTTTCGCATGGGAAATTTTTATTTGACTGTCTATTTTTATGATAGCTTTGCTGGATATAGTAATCTTGGTCTCAGATTCTTGCTTTCCATTACCTTGAGTACTCATGCCATTCCTTTTGGCCTGTAGAGTTTCTGATGAGAAATCAGGTGTCAGTGTATGGGAATTCCTTTGTAGGTAGCAGTTTTCTTTTCTCTTGCTGCCTTTAAGATTATCTCTTTGTCTTTAATTTTTGACATTTTAATTATTACGTGTTTGGGCATGGGTCTGTTGGGTTCTTCCTGTTTGGGGTTCTCTGTGCCTCCTGAACTTGTGTGAGTTTTTCCTTAACCAGGTTAGGGAAGTTTTCTGCAATTATTTCTTCAAACACCTTCTCTATGCCTTTCTCCCTTTCTGCCTCTTCTGGCATACTATTCTATTCTGCTATTCTAATATGTTATGCTTCAAATTGTCCCACAGCTCCCTTAAGCTGTCCTCCTGTTTTTAATTTCTTTTTTGGTTCTCTGATTGAGTGATATTTTCAATTCTGTCTTCTAATTCACTGATTTGATCCTCAGCTTCTCCTAATATACTGTGTATTCCTTTCAATATGTTTTTATTTGTGTTATGTTATTCATTATCTCAGACTATTCTTTTTTCCCAGTTACTATATCTTTTTTTCATACTGTTGAGCATTTTTACCATGATTACTCTGAACTCTGTTTCAGATAAATTTCCTATCTTTGTTTCATTTATCTCTTCTTCTGGAGAATTCTCTAATTTTTTCATTTGGGGGTTGTTTCCTTGTCTCCTCACCTTGGTTATCCATTTGGGTTTGTGACTATGTTTTAGGTAGATCTTCTACATCTCTCAATCTTTAGTACAGGACAGTGTTAAAGGGTGTTTCTGACTAATTGGATTGGGCAAAGACTCAAACCCTCCAGAGACTGCCTCTGTCTACAGACTAATAGGATTCTGACTTGAATTGCTCCTAGGCAATAGTCCTGAGGTGGAGTAAGAGTTTTTTTTCAACAGAGTGGGGCAATTGTTTCTGCCTAGAGGCTAATTGTTATTTTTAATCTCTTAAGTGGCCTCAAGACAAGGGTTTTCCAATAGGGTATGTCAACTGTCTTCCCCCCAGGCAAGGCATATGTCTGTGTGGGAAAGATACCTTCAGTCCTGAGTCCTGCCCTCATAGCTTTAGTCCACTTCACCCTCCCGCTGCCAGAGCAAAAGGTTGGTGGTTCCACAGGGAATTTTTGTGTGTTGGCCCTTCAAGAGAGTACTGAAACTTTCAGCTGCCACTCATTGACAAACATCATCCTGCTCCTTTTCACAGCTAGATGTTATGTGGGTACCCTCCTCAGATTTCATGCTCTCTGCTGAGGAGCTCAGCTCCCATAGTTCTCAGTGGCATCCCCAATCCCTACAGCTGAAACTTCTCTCTGGGACATCAGTTGCTGTTGGTGGACATCTGGCCAGCCTTTTCATGCCTCCATCACTCTTACCAGTCTCTATGCAGTCTCCACCTTTGGTCCTTGGGTTCTCTCCTGTGACTTTTTCATTGATTATAAAGGAAGTATTTTCATATTCCATTTGTAATTCCAGCTTGTTCCTTGGAGCATGTACATGCATCCATCTACTTTGCTACCATTTTTCATCTATTCTCATTGATGTCTCTATCTCTCTTTCCTTCTCACTTCCCCTCTACATCAATAATATATATATTATATATATATATATATATATATATATATATATATATATATATATATAATATATATATAATAACAAAAGGGTAATGGGCAAATTGTCTTCACAGTAATGACCAAACAGCCGGCTGCATGGGGTGATCAGGCCAGCAGGTGGGGAAGTGAGGGGCAACCAGACCAGCTAGGGGGGATGGGGTGCAGTGGGGGAGGCCAGGTCAGCAGTGGGGGAAGTTAGGAGTGATTAGGTCAGTGGGGGAGGCAATTGGGGGCTGTCAGGTCAGCATGCAGAGGTGGTTAGGAGTGATCAGGCAGGCAGGCAAGTAAGCAGTTAGGAGCCAGCAGTCCCAGATTTTGAGAGGGATGTCCTGGAGTGGAGAGGGTGCATGCTGGGTTGAGGGGTCTCCCCTGTGAATAAATTTTGTGGACTGGGCTTCTAATATATATATATATATATCTCCTATATAATAAAGAGGTAATATGCAAATTGACTGTCATGCCCTTACAAAATGGTTGCCTACAACCAGCTAGCAGAGGAATTAGTGAGAGATGACCAAACGACTGAACAAGCAGGCTGTGTGGGGCGACCAGGCCAGCAGGGGTGTTAGTGAGGGCTGACCAAATGATTGAAAACGCAGGCTGGCAGGGGGACCATGAGGGGCGACGAGGCTGGCAGGGGTGCAGTTGGGGGTGACTAGGCCAGCAGGGAGAGGGCAGTTGGTGGCTACCTGGTTGGCAGTGGAGGGTATTAGGGGTGACCAGGTAGGCAGGTGACACAGGAGCAGTGTGGAGCAATCAGACCAGCAGGTGGGGCAGATAGGGGCGACCAGGTAGGCAAGCAGGTGAGTGATTAGGAGCCAGAAATCCAGGATTGTGAGAAGGATGTCTGACTGCCAATTTAGGCCCAAGGGAGAGTGGGCCTAAACTGGCAGTTGGACATTCCTGGAGAGGTCCCAGATTAGAGAGAGTGCAGGCTGGGCTGAGGAAACCCCTTCCTCATGCACAAATTACATGCACCAGGCCTCTAGTATTTATGTATAAGTGTATGTATATATATACAGTGGTACCTCAAGATACCAGTGCCCTAACATACAAGATTTTTGAGATACAAGCCGTCGAGTGAGCGATTTTTGCTTTGAAATACAAGCAACATTTGAGATAGGAGTAATCGTGTGGATCGGCCAGCTGCACAGAACCCACCAATTTACCTCGACTTGAGCATCTCATAGTTTCCCATGCTTCAAGGTTATGGAATGAATTAAACTCGTATCTCGAGGTACTACTGTGTGTGTGTGTGTGTGTGTGTGTGTGGTGCGAGGTACCACTGTGTGTGTGTGTGTGTATTTATATATATATATATAAAAGACTCATATTTTTCTTAAAAATTTATACACAGAGACTTTTGACTCCCTGTTTTGTGTAATTTCCCCAATGCCTAATACAGTCTGCCACATAGTAGTTGTTCAATAAACAGTTGTTGAATAAGGAAATTACACTTATTCTGCCAGTAACTCCTTTGTGGTCTGAAGCTGACTCCTTGATCTCTCTGAGATCCAACTTTAAAATAACACTAGCACTATTGGGGAAAAAATGGGGCTGAATACATGGACATGTCCTGAGCCTTGACCCTGAGCAGATAGAGGGAACAGCTGAGAGTCTCACAGGGAGTGTTTGTTGGAAAGTTAAAGAACAGCTATACCCCCGAAAGAAGGTGGGGGACTGCTGGACTGGGATCCCCTAACTGGTAAGCCCCCATTGCCGCTGGGTTTTTATCCTGGAGCCAACAGCTCAGATGCAGAGAACGCCATCTTAAAGGGGAAAGTGGATGTTATTAGAAACCTGAAAATCTACAACTGCAGCACCCAGTGAACAGCTGCGAGCCCCAGAACACTAGTCCTAAATTGGTGCAAACACTCAGATGAGAGAAGCTTTACACTCCACACAGAAAGGTCAGATTTCACCAGGGACAAAGTGAGGTCTCTGGTCCTGCAGGATAGAGAAACGCATGCACTGTGAGAGCTGGAGGACTGGGGAAAATCTGCACCTAAAGAAACGCGTGGCTGTTGGGCCTGGTGTGATCTGTGAATGGGGAAGGGGGTCCTCAGAGCTGCTACCAAGGGGTTCTCTAGAGAGCAACCCATTTTGATCTGATGCAGAGGACAGCCTGGGAGACATTAAAGTGTACTGGCTGCTTGGACAAGAGCGGGAAAGGGGGACTGTGCAGACTTGTGCTCTTTCCTCTTAAGATCCTTGCTTCCGCTTGCTAAGCCCAATACATAGGATCGCCCAGTTGGGGACACCCTTGGAGACTGAAGGGGAAAGTTATTTTTCTGGAGCCTTGGGATCACAGTGGGGAGTGACTGTGGGAGACCAGTTCTGGGGCAGCCCACTCCCACAAACCGGTATAAAGTGCCAGAATCTAAGTAAAGGCTAAAGAGGACCTATATTCTTGGAATTCAATCCAGAAACACTGCCACCCAGTGGCTGACTCACAAATTGACTCTTGTGTAATCACAAATAAAAGAAAAAAAGAGATTAAGACACACTGCCTGCTTAAAAACCAGGACTAGCTTACAACTCTGAGCACCAGTAGAATGCAGGGAACTGCAATACTGTCCAAACTGGGAAACAGGAGTGCCAAACAGAACAATAGAGGAAGTGAATGACATTCACTACTGCACATTCTATTTTCTTTTATTTTTAATTTTTAAAAATTTTAAATTTTTAAAATTTTTAATTTTTTATCTTTTACCTAAACTAATTTTTTTTCTTTTTTTCCTCATTTGATTTTACCTTTTTAATTATTACATTTTAAATCAGTATTATTACTATTTCTATTTTACCTTTTTGGAAAAAAAAAAGTGTCATTTTATTTTCTCTTTATTTTACTTTGGGATTAGAGTTCTACATTCTATTTTGATCTTTCCTTCAGCATCCTTTTACTCCATCTCAACTCTACCTTTATGCCATCACTCTCTTCCCAAATTTTCTCCTTTTGTTGCTCTGTTTCTCTTACCCTTTTCCTACTTTAGATTTTCCCTATTCTTTCTTTTTACCCCATTAAAATTTCATCCTACTTATATATCTAATTTTCAATCCCCTACTCCACGTCCATATACAGTTCTCTCTTCTGTGTCTTCACTATCCAAAAAATTGTTTTTCTCTCTGTTCTTTGGTTGTTGTTTGCTTGAATGTTGATTATATAGATTCTTTATACTTTTTTGTGGGATTGTTTTGCTTATTATTTTGTTTTGTTTGTTTTGTTTTATTTGTTTGTTTGTTTTAAAAATTTCGTTTCCCTCACCTCAATTAATATTAGTTGTTGTTTGTAGTTTGTATTAATCTCCAGGTACTTGTTGCTGGCATTTCTTGGGATTAGTGGCTGTTCTATTGGGGTTTTCTCCCCATATATATAATTTGTTCCCGTTCTCTTTCTTATTCTCTTTCTTTTGTCTCTTACTTTTATTTCTTTTTTCTTCTTTCTCACTTCTTTCAATTTCATTTTGGCACTCCTTTCTTTTCTTTCTTCTTTTTTCTTTTTCCCTCTTCTTTCTCTCCTATCACCCAATTTATCTCTCTCTGGTGGTCACCTTTATTTATGGCTATTAATATCATGAAAGATTTCTGTTCAGTGCCTTGTGCAGTGTATCTGGTTGTGTTGTATTTTATGCCTTTTAAATCAATGCAGGAGAGAGAGAACTACATCCAGAGAAGAGAGACCATGAGGAGACAAAGAAACATCCTGCATAAGAGAGAAAAGCAGACATCACCAGAAAGGGAAGTAAATGAAACAGAGACAAGCAATCTGCCAATGAAAGAATTCAGAGAAATGGTCATAAGGTGGCTGAAAAGAATGGAAGACAAATTCGACAATAGGAGTAAGAACCAAGAGGAAATGAAGAAGAACCATGAAGAAATGAAAAATGACATTGCTGCTATAAAAAACTCAATAGAAAGCATCAACAGTAGGCTAGAAGAAGCAGAAGACCAAGTCAGTGAGCTAGAAGACAAGGTCAGAAAAAGTACCCAAGTAGAGCAGCTCCTATAATAATAAATTAAAAAGCAGGAGGAGAGCCTAGGGAACTTTGGAACAACACAAAGCAAAAACCACATCCACAAAATAGGGGTTCCAGAGTGTGAGGAAACTGAGCAAGGAATAGAAAACCTGTTTGAAGAAATAGTGACAGAAAACTTCCCTGATATAGGGAAGAAAAAATCCACACAAATCCAAGAAGCTCACAGTGTCCCAAGCACAATGAACCTCAGAAGACTGATGCCAAGGCACATTATAATTAGATTGGCAAATACCAATGACAAAGTAAGGATCTTTTTTTAAAAAATATATTTTATTGATTTTTTTTTCAGAGAGGAAGAGAGAGGAATAGAGAGTTAGAAACATCAATGAGCTGCCTTCTGCATGCCCCCTACTGGTAATGTGCCTGCAACCAAGGTACATGCCCTTGACAGGAATCAAACCAGGGACCCTTCAGTCCACAGGACGACGCTCTATCTACTGAGCCAAACAGGTTTTGGCTCAAAGTAAGAATCTTAAAAACGGCCAGAGAGAGACAGAAAGTTACCTACAAAGGAACCGCCATCAGACTAGTGACTGATTTCTCAACAGAAACTCATCAGGCCAGAAGGGAATGTAATGAAATATACAAAGTCATGCAAAGGAAGGGTCTGAATCCAAGAATACTATACCCAGCAAGGCTACCAATCAAAATTGAAGGTGAAATCAGGAGTTTCATAGACAAGAAAAGACTAAGGGAATTTATTATCACCAAACCAGCAATGTAAGAAATGCTAAAGGGTATGCTGTAAAAAAAAAAAAAAAAAAAAAAAAAAAAAAAAAAAAAAAAAAAAAAAAAAAGGGAAGCGAAGAAGGAATAAAAAGATAAAGAATAAATGTTCTACAATAAGTACCTATCATTAATAACTTTAAATGTAAATGGATTAAATGCTCCAATGAAAATACATAGGTTAATGAATTAAATAAGAAAACAAGACCCATATATTTGCTGTCTATAAGAAACCCACCTCTGAAAAAAGACACACACAGACTGAGGGTGAAGGGATGGAAAAAGATTTTTTGGGAAAATGAAAATGAAAAAAGAAAAAACTGGGGTAGCAATACTTATACTTGACAAATTAGATCTCAAATGGAAGGACATAACAAGAGATAAACAAGGCCATTCCATAATAGTAAAGGGAGCAATCCAACAAAAAGAAATAAATCTGGTAAACATAAATACACCCAATACAGGAGCACCCAAATACATAAAAAAACACCTGGAGGATATCAAGGTAGAGATTGACAGTAATACAATCATAGAGGATACTTTATTACTCTGCTATCACCATTGGAGAAATTTTCTAAACAAAATATCAGTAAAGAAACATCAATTCTAAATGACTCACTAGACCAGATGAAATTAATTGATATCTTCAGAACATTTCACCACAAAGCCACAGAATATACATTCTTTTCAAGTGCATATGGGTCATTTTCAAAGATAGACCATATGTTGGGTCATAGGCAAAGTCTCTTCAAATTCAAGAAGATAGAAATCATATCAAACATCTTCTCAGATTACAGTAGCATAAAAATGGAAATCAACTACAATAAAAACAATCCAAAGAAATCAAACACATGGAGATTAAACAGCATGCTATTAAACAATGCCTGGGTTAGCAGAGAGATCAAGGAAGAAATAAAAAACATCATGGCAACAAGGAACAATGAAAACACAACAACCCAAAACCTATGGGACACAGTGAATGTAGTCTTGAGAAGGAAATTCATAGCTCTACAAGCCTACTGAAAAACAAAACAAAAAAAATTGTTACAAATTACCTAACCCTACAACTCAAAGAACTAGAAAGAGAGCAACAGGAAAAGCCCTGTGTAAATAAGAAAATCCCTGTGTAAGCAGAAGGAAGAAAATAGAGATCAGAGTGAAGATAAATAACATAGATACCAAAGAAACAATACAAAAGATCAACAAAACCAAGAGATGATTCTTTTAAAGGATCAACAAGGTTGTTGAACCTCTAGCAAGGCTCACCAAGAAGCAAAGAGAGAGGATTCAAAGAAACAAAATCAGAAATGAAAGAGGAGAAATAACAATAGAGCCCACCAAAATACAAAGGATTGTTAATAAATACTATGAACAACTCTATTTCAACACACTGAACAACCTGGAGGAAATGAACATATTTCTAAAAATATATTACCTTCCAAAACTCAATCAGGAAGAATCTAAGCATCTCAATAGGCCAATAGCTATGGAAGAAATTGAAGCAGCCATCAAAAAGCATCCATCAAACAAAAGCCCAGAGCCAGATGGCTACACAGGGCAGTTTTAACAAACATTCAAGAAAGATCTAAAACCTATTCTCAAACTATTCTAAAAAATTCAAGAAGAAAGAACACTTCCAAGTTTCTTCTATGAAGCCTAATACCAAAACCAGATAAAGACAACACAATGAAACAGAATTACAGGCCAATATCCCTCATGAACATAGATGCCAAAATCCTCAACAAAATTCTAACAAATTGGATCCAGGAATACATCAGAAAGATCATGTACCATCACCAAGTAGGATTTATCCCAGTAATGCAAGGATGGTACAATATCCACAAATCAATAAACATGATCCATTACATAAACAAATTGAGAGATAAAAATCACATAGTCATATCAATTGATGCAGAAAAAGCATTTGACAAAATCCAACCCCCCTTCTTGATAAAAACTCTCAAATACGTAGGAACAGAAGGATCATACCTCAACATAATAAAAGCCATATATGATAAACCCACAGCTAACATCATACTCACTGGGCAAAAACTAAAACCATTTCCCCCAAGAACAAGAACAAGACAGGGATACCCACTCTCATCACTCCTATTTGATAGGAGTGGGAGTATTAGCCATTGCAGTTAGACAAGAAGCAAAAATAAAAGCTATCCAAATTGAAAAAGAAGAAGTAAAGCTATCCTTATTTGCAGATGACATGATACTGTACATAAAAAATCCAAAGGACTCAATCCCAAAACTAATGGACTTAAGAAATGAATTTGGCAATGTAGCAGGATACAAAATTAACACAAGAAATCTATGGCATTTCTATACACCAATAGTGAACTTACAGAAAGAATGACTAAAAAAGTAATCCCATTTACCATTGCACCAAAAATATTAAGATACGTAGGAATAAACTCACCTAAGAAGGTAAAAGACTTATACACGGAAAACTACAGCACACTGAAAAAAGAGATAGAGGAAGATTTAAACAGATGAAAGAGCATACCATCCTCATGGTTTGGGAGATTCAACATCATTAAAATGTCCATATTACCCAATGCAATCTATAGATTCAATGCACTCCATTAAGATACCAACAGCATATTTCACAGACTTAGAAAAAACTCTTCTAAAATCCATCTGGAACAAAAAGAAGCCCAATAGCCACAGCAATCCTGAGAAAGAAGAATAAAGTAGGTGCAATCTCAATACCAGGTTTCAAGCTGTATTACAAAGCCACTGTTCTCAAAACTGCCTTGTACTGGCACAAGAACAGACATATAGATCAATGGAATAGAATAGAGAATCCAGACATTGACCACTATGATCAATTAATATTTGACAAAGAATGCATGAACACACAATGGAATCAAGACAATCTTTAATAAATGATGTTGGGAAAATTGGACAGATACATGCAAAAAAAATGAAACTAGACCACCAACTTATACCATACACAAAAATAAACTCAAAATGGATCAAGGAGTTAAACATAGATGGAAAACCATAAAAATACTAGAGGAATCCACAGGCAGCAAAATCTCAGACATATGCTAAAGGAACTTCTTCATGGTACTGCTCCTAGGGCAATGGAAGCTAAAGAGAAAATGAACAAAAGGGACTGCATCAAAATAAAAAGCTTTTTGCACAGCAAAAGAAACCATCAACAAAACAAGAAAGCCCACTGAATGGGAGAACATATTTGCAAATGTTATGAAGGATAAAAGTTTAATCTCCAACACCTATAGGCAACTTATACAACTTAATAAAAGGAAGATAAATGATCCAATTAAAAAAATGGGCAACGGACCTAAATAGAATCTTTTTGAAAAAAGACAGAAGGAAGTCCAAGAGACACATGAAAACATTCTCAAAGTCACAAATTATCCAAGAGATGCAAACCCAAATGACAATGTGGTACCATCTCACACCTGTCAGAATGGCAATCATCAACAAATCAACAAACGACAAGTGTTGGTGAGGATGCAGACAAAAAGGAACCCTTGTGCACTGCTGATGGGAATGCAGACTGGTGCAGCCACTGTGGAGAATGGTATGGAATTTCCTCAAAAAATTAAAAATGGAACTCCCATTTGATGAAGAAACCCAGCTCTTGGGAATATATCCTAAGAAACTAGAAACACCAATCAGAAAGCATATTTGCACCCCTATATTCATAGCAGCACAATTTACAACAGCTAAGATTTGGAAACAGCCTAGGTGCCTGTCAGCAGATGAGTGGATCAGAAAACTATCGTATATCTACACAATGGAATACTATGCTGCTATACAAAAATGGAATTCTTACCCTTGAAGCAACCTGGATGGAACTGGAGAGCATTATGCTAAGTGAAATAAGCCAGTCAATGAAAGAAAAATACCACATGATCTCACTCATTAATGGATAATAACATTATAAACTGATGAACAAAAAGATAGCTACAGAGGCAGTAAAGCAACAAACAGACTGTCAAATTACAGCATGATGGTTAGGGAAAGGTGGGGACTAACCAAAGGACTTGTATGCATGCATATAAGCATAACCAATGGTCGCAAGATACTGGGGGTTAGGGCATGCATGGGAGTGGGGTGGGGCTTGGCAATAGGAAGATATGTACACATCTAATACATTAATAAAAAATAAAATAACACTAGCACAATAATAATAGTAATAAAGAAGATTGAGTGGTATGGCAGTCATTGGCATTACTTGCAAACATTCCTGTCTCTCCATTCTCCAGGCACATTGTAGGACCATGTTCATTGATCATATGACTTTCTTTGACTTTTTTCAATGGAAGAAAAAGTGATGTCTCTCACTTTCAGGCAGATACTTTAAGAGCCAGTAACAGCTCCTCACTACCTTCTCCCTTTTTCCACAGTGATTGGCAGTATTCCTGATGGTAGCTGCTCCATCAGCTGACTCAGTTACACAGAGCAAAGCCACAGTGGACTCATTTTGGATATGTTGTATGAGTGAGAAATAAACTTTTGTTGTATTAAGCCAATACTATTTGGGGCTTTTTTTTTATTTTTATTGCAGCATAACTTGCCTCTACTGACAAGTCAGATTCTTTAGTTCTTGGGTTGCCTTGAAGACTCATTTCCCTGTTCACTGTGGGGTTGAAGATGAGGGAGGTAGACCTGTAATAATAGCAATGACAGTGGCTTATCACTTAATGGTCCTAAAATGTTGTATGCTTAAGGATCCTAAACTGTCCCATTGTGTGATCATAGCAAGCCAGACTAGGCACTGCAATTGTCCCCTCCAGTGTATAAAGACATGAGATATTTGTCCAGGGAGCTATGAGGTGGCTGGAACAGGAGGACTTGAACTTAAGCAGCCCAGCTCTATTGCCTGGACTCTTCATAGTGAGCCAGACCACAGATGTCTCTTGTTTCTGTCTCTGTTGTTTCTCAGGTTCTAGATGCCAAATTGAGAGAGGCCTTGCACCTCAAGGCCTTCCCTCTCTGTTATACTTGGGCCCAGGCTGGAGGCAAGGAATGCCAGGCCCAAGTGTCTTTTTTTCTTCTATTTTTCCCCCCAAGTGTCTTTGCTAAGACAGTTATGAGCGAGAAGGTGTGTTGGTGGTCATAGAAGGGCTGGGATCTAACAGGCACCAGGGCACAGATTGACTGCTGTGAACCCTCAACATGCCTCAGGTGCAGCAAGGCTCACAATGCAGGACCACAGACCTCCAGCCCATCACCACTATCTCTAAGAAGCTGACTTCCAGGGATGGGGAATGGAGTAGGGAGCAGAATCCACCAGCACAGGTTAACTCAGGGGGAGGTAGAGTCACATAGACCTGAGCTCCTGGCTCTATTACTGGGGCCAGGCCTTATGCCTAGTCTTAGCTTCCTCAACAGTACAATGGTCATGGGAAGAGCTCCTTTCTGCAATGGAATAATTAGGTCAAGTGCACTGCACAGGACCTGTAGTACATGTCTGCCAGGCACTTCCCAAATGACAGGCACCCAGGTGCCTGTAAAGCTTGTTGCCCCAAATAATGCTGTAGGGCATCTCCTGTGGTCTTGCATTGTATGCCATCCAGGGATCTGTGAAATGTCTTGGGATAGGTATTTGGGAGCAGAATTGCTGAGTTATAGATAAATGTCACTCTGGGAGATGGTTCTCTTGATTGGCACACCATTTGCTGTTCCCAGGCAGAGCACCAGAGCTCCTCTATGCTCATGCTCATGCCAGCACTTGTGCGTATGCAACTTTCCAATTCTTGCCAATTTAATTGACACATAGTGATGTGTTGCACGTTTTTGGTTGCTGATGGATTTGCCCTTCTTCTATAAATGGCTTTTTCACACATTTTGATCCAGTTTCCCTCTGGGGCCACTACCTGAGAAACCTTTTCTGAGCTTCCCACATGGCAACCCTTCCTGCTCTTCGAGCATGTCTCCTTAGGAAGCCTGCACTGGCCTTGCCCCCGCAGGGTTGTCTAGACTCCTGCCATTTCTTGTGCTTTGCCTCTTCCTGCCAGAGACAGACCAGAGTGTACTGAAATCTCACCCCTGTTTGCTTTTCTGACTCATTTATTCATCAATTGTTATTCTCATAACAATTGGAATAGTATTCAAACTCCTCACCATGGCTCAACGATTGTAAATGACCTGGCTCCTGCTGGTGTCTATCTCTCCTGAAAGGCTGGCTTGCTTGCTCAAGCCAGGGCTTCCAGGCTGGATTGGATCTGTCATGCTCATCCTCACCCTGGGGGATTCCACATGGCTCCCTCCCTCCAGGAAGGTGCCTGTGCAGAAGTCACCTCCTTACAGAGCCCACCCTAGACTTCTCTGCCTAAAATGTCAGTTTGGTGCTATATGCTGCCCTCTAATCCCGAACCCAGCCTCATCTTTCTTTCTGGCATGTGCCAATACTGCCATTAAGTTGTACGAGCCTTTGTTTAATGGTATTTTAGAGGTGAGGAAGCTGAGGAATGCTTGGGGTGATTGGGCTGGTGGGAACAGTTAGGTGTCAATCAGGCTGGCAGAGGGGGTGGGGGAGGGTTTATAACAGTGCCATGCTCCTTTCTCAGCACCACCCTGATTGAGTCCCTTGGGCAGTTTTTACATGAATATTTAGGAGAGTCCACCTGATTTATTTCTTGAGCCCCACTGTCTCCTTCTAAGTCATGGTGGCTTAATTAGCAAAGGAAAAGATGCTGAGAATGGAGATGAAGAGGCCTAAAGTTTGTCTCAGAGCAGAGTCACTTCGTGCAGATCCCAGTCTTCCTGCCTCGATGAGATGCTTCCTAGGACTTCTCTGTGAGTCAGGAGCAGGTGTGTCCATGCATCACATCCAACCTGTATAAGGAAGAAATGGGCTTCACCCACCTCTTCTCCAGCTACAGCCACCTTTACAGAGGAGCCACAGGATGGCAGGAGCCCAGGACTAGCCTCCCCCAGGGGGACTCTCTGCCATATGCCCCTTTCCGGACTACTGAAATGCAAGAAGCTGTCCTCGATTGCATTAAGCCACATGTTGCCTACATTTTACTATTAGAGCAGTTGAAATTACCCACTAAAACAGTAGGATCGGGGCCATGTTCATCTCATTAGCAAGAGGCAATTGCTGGACTTGGCCTGAGTGAAGAAACCTATAAACAGGATTACATGGGTCAGCTTTCCCTCCTATGGACTCTCTCCAATGGATTGTCTCAGGGTAAAAAAAGACATCTCTTTCTTTATATTTTATATACGTACTAGAAACCTGATGCACAAAATTTGTGCATGGGGGGTGACCCTCAGCCCCACCTGCATCATCTCCAATCGGGGACCCCTCAGGGAATATCTGACTGCTGGTTTAGGCCCAATCCCGCAGGTTGAGGCCCCAAACTGGCAATTGGACATCCCTCTCACAATCAGGGAATGCTGGCTCCTAACCGCTCACCTGCCTGATTGCCCCTAATCACTTCTTCCTGCCAGCCTGATTGCCCCTAACTACTCCTCTGCCAGCCTGATTGACACCTAACTGTTCCCATCAGCCCAATCACCCCCAACTGCCCTCCCCTGATGGCCCAATTGCCCCCAACTTCCCTCTTTTAACAGCCCGATCACACCCAACTGCCTTCCCCTGATGGCCTTCCTCTGCCAGCCTGATTGCCTCCAACTGCCCTGCCCTGCAGGGCTGGTCAACCTCAACTGCCCCCCCTGCTGGCCTGGCTGTCCCACACAGCCTGCTGTTCAGTCATTTGCTCCTTCCTTACTAACCCCCTGCTGGCCTGGTTGCTCCACTTAGCCTGCTGTTCAGTCATTTGATCACCCCTCACTAACTCTCCTGCCAACTTTGTCACCCCATGCAGCCTTCTGTTTGGTTGTTACTGTTACTATGATGGCATCATGGACAATTTGCATATCTCTCTATTATTAGTATAGACTAGTGGCCCAATGCACAGATTCATACACATTGAAAGGAAATTAATTAGAAGGAAGGTGGCCAGCAGGATAGGACTGGGCGAGGCAGGCCAGGCATGCCCTGGAGCTAATCTCCCACAGACCCTCCCAGGTGTCTGCAAAGTGAGCAGGGTTCCTCCGGCAGGTGGAGTCCCTCGGTCTGGCCTGTGGGGATCAGGCCAAAACCAGCTCTCCCAATATCCCCCAAGGGGTCCTAGAGTATGAGAGGGCATTCTGTAAAGTTGCTGTTGTACAGAGTGTGGAACACCAATACAAGTGTGCAGTAAACCAGATTTGGAGCTGACAGTGCCCCAGCAACAACATAACCCATGGCTGAAGGTGGAACTACATGGCTCAACAAGGAATTAGGTTCCCTCCTCTCTGGTTTCAGGGTGCATCAACCTAGAACTGCCGCTGTCAAGTTACAGCAGCTTGGCAGCTCCTGCATTGAGTGTCTGCCCCCTGGTGGTCAGTGCACATCATAACATCTGGTTTGACAGGCAGAGGGGTTAGGGTTAGGGTTAGGGGTATTTAGCATTTAGCCATATATATATATTTGTATATTTTAATAACAAAAGTAACACATGCTCTTTCTTTTAAAAATACACAGATTTCAGGTTGAAGATGGAAACATGCACATCTCCTTCCCCTCTTCTGCAGGGACCGGGATTCTGTTTGTATGGACACAAATACATAAGTGCACTCTGCCACATGCCTGTTTTGTAAGTTGTTTTGCAAAGCACATACAAAGACCTGCTTATTCTCTAAACAGGCATGGAGTATTCAATGGCATGGAGGTGCTCACATTATATCATCAGCCTCCTGCTGGTGAACATTGAAAATAATTCCATTTATTTTTCCACCCTGCTCAACATCATTACAAAGATACTGAACATCTTCTTTCTGCACTGGATGAGTCTGCTGTAAGGCAGTGTCCTAAGAGTGGGGTTTAAAAGTCAAACAATCTTGACTTCTACACGGTAATAGATTCTCCCAGGGAAGGGTGTAGATTCTCCCACAGAGTGACTCTGGATAAACACTAGAAAGAGCTTTGCTTTGCTAGAGGAATTCAAAGGACTTCAATAACCCACCCCCAACCACCATCACCAGGGTACAACAAAGGGGGCTCCTCCATCGAGGTTTGGGTTGCCTTGGATAACCTTTTGTTTCTTCTCACGGGCAGATTTTATTTTTGTACAAACCTTTTGGGGAGCAGATCCTGGCTGAGATGTGCATGAGTTTCCTTCACAACCACAATCTGAAGTTCCCTCTGCTGGGGGGCCTACTGTTGGAAGTAGAGAACTAGAGCAGCCGCCAACCAAAGGCACAACCAACCGAAAGATGGGAAATCCTATGCTCCCCTGGAAGTCCACACAGGAATACACAACCTTGTAGAGTCCATGCAACTCTTTCTTTCAGATGTTTGGGGCAAGGTGCTGATTTATGCAAACAAGTAGGAGGCTGGGTAGGCTGGGCTGGAGAAGTGCATCTATAGGAGAAACTGACCTGTGGCACAGAACATTAAGGTCTCCTGACAATGACATGTAATGAGCCTGAGAATGAGGATTTTTGGTTTTATTGCAAGAGCCTATAATACTATTAAACTTTCTATCATCAATTTCCTACATTCTGCAGTCTATTTTAAAGTGTTCTATCCTATTATTTTGAGCCTCTGATTCTGTTTAATCTCTACAGGGGCTACACAGGGCAGTCAACAGGGTTCCTCCTGTAGGTGGGGTCCCTCAGTCTGGCCTGTGGGGATCAGGCCAAAACCAGCTCTCCCAATATCCCCCAAGAAGTCCTAGAGTATGAGAGGCTCCTGGAAATCAAATACAATTCTCACGAGAACTTGGGCACAATGCCGGCCAGTTCTGTCCCTTAGTTTCCTATCAGTAAATGGGTATAGAATACTGTATTTCATAGTGTTCCCGGGAGGATTCAAGCATCCATCGGCAGCCAAGAAGGGAGCCAGGTACCCAGTTGGTGCCCAGAAAAGGTAAATATGTTTGTTCTATAAGTATTCTTAACAGCCAGGGTTCCAAGGTTCGATTCTGGGAGCCGAGGCCAGGATCCAAGCTGCTTCCTTGGGTCCTTCACAGCATACAGCTGCTGGGAAGCCAAGTGAGCATCCAGAAAGAAGGAAGCTCCCTGAGGCTGTGGGAAAGCAAACAAGAGCCATTTCCTTCAGCCACAAGCTGTGGGCACTAAAATTTCCTAGGGTTAGTCCTTGGGAGTCCACCTCAGAACTGCACTTGTCTCGTGTTTGGACAGCTTGAGTGGTGAAGGGGCAGAAAACACAGCCTCAGCCCCATCCTGCCTGCCCCTCTGTAGGGCACTGCCATGCAGTCTTCCTGGCCTAATCCCAGGTTGGCCAGGATGGAGTGCCAAGGATCAGGATACAATAACATCAATAATAATAATTAGTATTGCCTAAATGCTTACCAGGGCCCAGGCACTATTCTTAGTGTGCTATATGCAGATTATTTTATTTAGCCCTCATAACAATAATAATAACAGCAGGTAAAGAAATTGAGGCAAGTTTGAGTAATCATACAGCCCAGGCTTTAGGCACCACACTCTCAATAAAATACTTATTGCCTTTCAAGAGGTAATGATAATGATAATGTTTTCTGAATACTCTGCTTGCATAATCTATCTCAAGTTCTTTAATGACGCTATTAGGTGAATATCACTATAGGCCCCATTTTTCAGCTAAAATAAACTGAGGTACAGAGAAATTAAGTCACTTGCCCAAGAATGTCTAGTCAGAAAAAGTAATAGTTGGGATTTAAAACCACTGATTTTAACCACTGTGCAAATGTATTAATTTCCTCCCACTGCCATAACAAATGATCACAAACTCATTGGCATAAAAAAACACAGATGTATTTCCTTATACTTCTGAAGGTCAGAAATCACTTTCCCAAAGTTAAAGTCAAGGTGTTGGCAGGGATGCTTTCTTCTGGAACCTCTGAGAGGAGAATCAATTTCTTACCTTCTTCACCTTCTAGTGGCCACTTTATTTCTTGGCTTCTGGGCTCTTCTTCCATCTTCAGAGCATATCACTCCATTTTCTGCTTCCAGCACCACATCATCCTCCCCACTACCTGCCTCTTACTAAGATCTTTATGGTGCACGAAATTCATGCAGGGTGGGGTTGTCCCTTAGCAAAGCCTGCACCTCTCCAATCTAGGACCTCTTGAGGGATGTCCCACCACCCATTTAGGCCCAATCCCAGTTTGAACATCCCTCTCAAAATCCAGGAGGGATTCCAAATGCTCTCCCTGCTTACCTGATCTCCCCCAACTGTTTTCCCCTACAGGCCTTGCCCCCCTCCTTACAACCACCCTCTCCTGTAGGCCTGGTTGCCCCCAACTGCCCTCCGTTCAGGCCTGGGTCCCCCCAACTGTCCTCCCCTGCAAGCCTACCCCCCAATTGCTTTCCCCTGCTGGCTTTGTCACCCCTAACTGCCACCCCTGCTGGCCTGATCACCCACAACTGCCCTCCATTACAGGCTTGTTCCCTCCCAATTGCCCTTTACTGCAGGCCTGGTCTCCTCTCAATGGCCCTCCCTACAGGCCTGGTCCCCCCCCCTCAACTGCCCTCCCCTGCAGTCCTGGACTAACAACTGCCCTCCCATGCTAACCTGTTCTCCCTCAACTTCCCTCCTCTGTTGCCCCAGTTACCCCTAACTGCCCTCCCTCCTTGTCTGATCGCCTACAACTGCCCTCCCCTGCAGGCCTGGTTCCCCCATTGCCCTCTCCTGCAGGCATGGTCTCCTGCCACACTGCCCTCCTTTGTAGGCCTGGTCCCCCCCCACCCCCCAACTTCCCTCCACTGCCTGCCTGGTCCCTGCCAACTGCCTTCCCCTGAAGGCCTGTTCCTCCCCATCCAACTGCTCTCCACTTCAGGCCTTGTTCCTCCCCAATTGCCTTCACTACAGGGCTGGTTGACCCCATCTGCTCTCCCCTGCAGTCCTGGTCCCCTCCAACTGCCCTCTCCTGCTTACCTGGTCTCCTTCAACTACCCTCCTCTGCCATCCCAGTCACCTGTAACTGCCTTCCCTGTTTGCCTGATTGCTCACAACTGCTCTCTCCTGCAGGCCTGGTCTCCCCAACTGCCCTCCCCTATAGACTTGGTCTCCCCCAACTGTACTTCCCTGCAGGTCTGGGTCCCCTCCCTTGCTGGCCTGGTCTCCCCCAACTGCCCTCCTCTGCCAGTCTGATCACCCCCAACTGCCTTCCTTTGCTGGCCTGGTCATTGCTAACTTCCCATAACTGCCCTCCCCTGCAGGCATCTTGTGGTGGCCATCTTGTGGCGGCCACCTTGTGTCCACATGGGGGCAGCCATCTTTGACCACATGGGGGTGGCCATCTTGTGTCCTGGTATGATGGTCAATTTGCATATTACTCTCTTATTGGTTAGGATCAGGCCTCCTATATAATCCAAAATAATCTCCTCACTTCAAGATCCTTAATTTACTAACACATCCAAGTTCCTTTTTGCCAGATAAGGTAACAGGTCAGGTTCCAGGGATCAGAGCATGAACATATTGGGTGGCTGCAGTGGGCATTATCCTGTTTATCACAGTGAGGTTAGACTGTATCTTGCTGAAGCAGAGATAATTCTAAATGTATGGAAGCACTCAAAACTCTGGTGGTGGGAGTCATAGGAGTCTAACTTAAAACTTGAAGGCCTCAGAATTCACTGACAACCATCTTACACATTTCTGGATGGAGAAGCAGAAGCATACCTTACTCCAGGGGTAGTGATCTCATCTACCATCTCCAGCACGTGGCCTGCACGTTTTCCCAGGGCTCAGCACACCAGACTTATGTTACTATGATGTGCAGCCCAGCCTTCAGTGTAGCCTGCTGCAAGCTTGCCAAGGGCCAAGCTCAGATGCATTCCTTCTAGCTCCAGCACTCAGTGTGTACCTAATAAATGTGCGTGAGAAGAGCAGGCAACAGAAGTGGAATCTGGCACATTGTAGGTGCTTCACAAGTATATGTTGAATTAATTAACCCAGAGCTCTAAAGCTGTTCAAGAGAACTTTCTGTGATTATAGAATGTTTGGTAGCTGCACTGCCCAAGGTGGTTAGCCACTGAGCACTAAAAAATGGCCAGTGGGGCTAAAGAATTACATTTTTAATTTTCTTTTTATTGTGACTAGTGGCTACTGTGTTGGAAACAGCAACTCTGAGGTCTGCCGAGGACCCAGGTTTTCCTGCAGCCTCAGACCTTGCTTTGGGGTCAGGCCTTCACTGGGCCAAGTTCTCCCTCAAGCTCCTGAGTCCTGGCTTGATTAGCAGCTCTGCAGTCTGTCCCCATCCCTCTCTGATAAATGCAGGCTGACTTGGGAGAGTTTCTATTCTAGATCCCCATAGTAAAGCAGATATGGTAAGAAAGATAGTCACACAATTTTTTAAAAAATTTTCCATTGCATATAAAAGTTATACTTACACTATATTGTATTCTACTAAGTATGAATGGCATTATGTTTTTTTTTAAGTACATACCTTAATTAAAAGATACTTTATTGCTAAAAAATGCTAACCACCATCTACACCTGTTGGAAAAATGGGACCGATAAACTTGCTAGATGCAGGGTTGTCACAGATCTTAAATTTGTAAGATAATTTGTAATATCTGTAAAGCACAGTAAAGCTAAGCTCAATAAAACAAGATGTGCTTATATTGCTGTGAAGGCCTCACCCCCAACTTTTAGAGCTAAGCCTGAACTTTCTCACTGTCCTTGGGCAAAAACCCTCCCAGCTACTTGTTACACTCTTGTTCCAACTGTGATAGGTCTGCCACCACTCTTGCCAGCATTAGCTAAGGGCCTACTGAGTGCTGAATGCCAATGTTCAGCCCTGGCAAAGATGCAGGAGGCAGACATCTCTATCTTTTAGACAAGGAAAAGAAGGTTCAGTAAGAATCAGTGAAGAAACTTTCTAGAGCAAAGAAGCCCAGCCTTTTGGGACAGAAAAGAGATGGAATCAGGTATAGTAGCACCCCTCACCTCACTCATCACTCTCAATCTGCTTTCTGGCCTTGGAGCTGATGACCCCCTGAGAGCCTGGGGAACTACCCGAAGGCAGATGGCTACATTGGCAGAAGCAAAACAGACCTGCATCTTGCCAGGCCCAGTTCTTCCAGGGCTGAGGAACAAAGGGCTTTCACAAGGTGTAATCTAGGCTGAGGGGAGAAGAATGGTTAGGTGTATGGAGAGGCCTGTTCACATGGAGGGAAGGACTGAGCCCAGCAGGCCTGGCTGGCATGGAGGCTCGGGTTCCGGCTCACACTCCCAGGGCGGCAGACGGTTGCTGGCGGCAGGTGAAGGCTCGTTTGTGCTAGATGTCAGCAAGGAGGGCAGGCCTTTTAAAGGGTGAGATCGTGTGGCCCGATATCCCCCCCCCTCCCCGGGCCTCTCCCTGGGGGGCCCAGGTCCCCTGTGAAGACTGTTGGCCATTGTTAACTGTACCTCATTTGAGGGAAACTGGGACATGAGCAGTCAGCTGATACCTGTGCGATCCCACTGCTGAGACCAGCTCCACTGCTGTGGCTCCGATTACGCAGCACGATGGGACAGGAGAGGGGGAAAACGCCAGCACATGGAAGGGCCCATGGAGCTGCTGGCCCAGCTAGAGGCCCTTGGCATGTCCGCAGCAGAAGGGATGGGGTAAGCCAGCCTAAAGTAAAAAGGAGAGAAGCATGAGGCCACAGGATTGGTAGTGCTGGGTGCTAGGAGGGCATACCCCTGTGTGCCTACCCAAGCCCTCTAGGGCCACAAAGCCCCCACATAGGAGAAAGGAGAGGACCTGAACACATTCTCCAGGACCGCACCCATCTAACTGTCAGCATGGAAGTGGAGGTCAGGGAAACAATGAGGAAGTTAAATTATGTGGGGAGTGAGGGTGACTCCAGTTTGTAGTATTTACAAATTTCTGTGGTGTCAGTGCTGGCTGATGCCTGCTGCAGCATCACTGCTGACATTTGAACGTAACTCGCTATTATGTTCACGTGCTTAGTTCTCATTTGATAGGTCTTATAATATCAACCATCCCCACTTTACAGTTGAGGCACAGAGAGGCTGAGGAATATGCCCAAGGTCACACAGATGTAATAAGGCAGAGCTGGGATTTGAACCTCGACTGTTTGGCTCCAGAGTCCAAGTTATCTTGCCCCCCTCCCCGTCATGGCATGATTAAATAACAGTCATGTGCTGAGTACTAGTGGTGAGCCAGCCCTCTGTTCACTTGTCCTAAAGGTTATTATGATCATTACTAGAGGCTCTGTGCACAAATTCATACACAAGAGGGGTCCCTTGGCCTGGATCAGGCCAAAACCAGCTCTCTGACATCCCCCAAGGTGTTCCAGATTGCGAGAGGGCACAGGCCAGGCCAAAGGACGCTACTGGTGCACAATCAGGGCTGGACAGGGATGCAGAAGATTGGTCAGCCTCGTGGTGGTGATGGGGGAAGGGTAGGAGAGGAAGGGGTGGGAGAGGGGGAAGGGACTGCAGTAGGACTCCAGGGTGTGTCTGGTCCATCTCACTTAGTCCTATTCTGCCGGACCCTATAGCATGTAACCTATTGGTTGGAGTATCTGCCCTTTGGTAGTCAGTTCACATCATAGCAACTGGTTGACTGGTCGACTGTCTGCCCCCTGGTGGTCAGTGCACGTCATAGTGAGCAGTTGAGTGGCCTTAGCATGTCATTAGCATGTTACTCTTTCATTGGTTGAACAACTAACCAGCCGACTAGTTGCTTAGTATATTAGATTTTTATCATATAGGATTCTCCTTTTATAGAAACCAAACTCAGCTCCAGGAAGTGACATCATGTCAGGGTCCTGGTGGGAAATGCCATCAGATCAAGTGTAACTAATAACAGGACAAGCTATAGAGGTGTGAGCAGGTTGAGGGAATCAGTCCAGCATGGCAAAGCATCCATGGGCTAGCTGCAGTGGGAGCTGTTCTCTTCCCAGGCCTGCGGCACAGAGAGCCATACCTAGAGCTGCTGAGGGCTGAGGGCTGAGCTGAGTGAATGGCTGATGACTGGCCACAGACATTGGTGGACAGCACAGCCACCTGGCGCCCTGCAGGAGGGGCTAAGGTATTCTGTGAACCCTCTGACCCCCTTTCAGGTCCAGAGGGTTGGGAGGTGGTGGGTGCAGGCCCCTCAGGATCAGACCCCAGGACACAGAGCAGGGCCAGGAGTGGATCTAGAGGATCCAATGGAGACTAGCTAACCCACTGTCTCCACAATGCTGGTGACTGCTGGAGCCCAGGCTCCCACAGAGCACTTGCAGTCTCCATCAATCCACTGGCTCACCATGCTGTCCGTGGACCAGGCCCAGCCTGCAGGCTTGGCATTGGCCACAGAGATGACACAAAGTCCCAAGGATATTGTGCTTCCTTCTAGCAAGAACTTAATTCATCCATCTACTAAATGCTTCTTCATGCCAAATGGACTTAGGCCCCATGCCTGGTGCTTTGCTGGGCACAGATTAACCAAACAAGATGTGGAGGTTACAGAAAGTGTTCACTTCTCCATCCATCACAAATTCTCTCAGCCAGACATCTGATTGACCTCTACCAGTGCAGGGTGGGCAGAGTCTGGATATGCATACGGCATTTTAAAAACAGTTTTACAAATGGAAGATATCCTTAAGATATGTGCATATGTGTATATGTGTATGTATATATGTATGCATATATGTTTGTATGTATGTTTATATGTATGTGTGTACACACACATACATATACGGACATATTTATGTACACCAGACTGTGGATATTCTGTATAACTTCATTTAGTTCACCACTGAACCAAATGTACAGGTGTCACCTGAGTGCCAGGTCCTGAGGTGAGAGAGACGGAAAAAGAATGGCATAGCCATGGTCTCTGAGAAGCCCTTGAGCCAGGTCAAGGGCCCCTTTACTAATCAAAGACCAGCAAAGGGCTGTGGGTCAGACCAGGACCCAATGAGGAAGCCAAGACTGGAAACCAATACCGTGAGGGTCCTGCTGTGAAGTGGACATAGAATGGTGGCTGGCAGGTGAGGAGACTGGAGTGAAGAAGGCCAAGGCTAGACTATACCAGGAGCCATTCATGCAGGTGTAAGTAAGACACAGACATCCCCTCAGTGGGGACAGTTGAAAAGCATCAGTTGGAAGCATTACTTACACAGGTGTGGGCAGAGCAACATTGGGACTAGCCTTACTGGAACCACCCCTACCCTGTATCCCAAAAGACAGGGCAGGGAGTGGCTCACAGAAAAGATCTCAAGCTGTGCCAGAGGGCCTCATACAGGAGATATGACTGTAGGTGGAGGAACACAGCCAGCTCACTGCAATGTGGAGGGAGGGAGATGGGTGAGTCTAGTCAGAAGCAGGCAAGCAAGAGTGCCTTTGTGATGGGACCCAGCCTCTGGATGCCAAGCAGGGTAGATGATGAGAGTGTGTGTGTGTTATGTGAAGGGGGATTGTGAGGGAGATAAATGAAGAACAGCGCCCAGCAGCAGCAGCAGCAGCAGGCAATAGACCAGTATTAGAAACAAGCTCTTTGGAGCCATTTAGACTGGGTCTGGGTGGCAGCTCCACCCTGGGGTCAGCAGTTGCCCTACTGTTTCCCCCTTGTGGCTTCAGAATTTTTGAATCAAGTTTGCTCATAGACCGGAGTGTCAATGAGAGTGCACATGTGTGGGGCAGGTCACCTATATGTAAACTGTGGACAGAATAGTAGGTGGAACCTGAGTGTTATACCCAAGTGGCTGAGGTGATGACAGCAGAGGATCAGGGCAATGTGGCTGGGAAGGGAGGAGGATTTAGTGAGAGTCCTTGGGCTCACCATGACCTGCAGCATGGATGCCTGGATGGCAACAAGCCATTGCTACCTACTCAAATGCCTGCCAAGAGAAGCTACATGACCCACACCCACACATCTTAGAAATTTCCTGGTCTCTGCTTTAAAACACAGTATCTACTGGCTTTATTTTCTAGAGCCTGCAACTGAAATGGGGGGCCCAGCAACATTCCTGCAGCATGAACTCCTGTGAGTGGTTCCTTGCTCCTCTCTCCAAGTATCCTTCCCCTCTCAGTGAGTAGGAATGCTAACAGAAAGTACCTCTGGAGAAGTCTCTGTGCTCTGCTCACAACAGTTATAGTTGTTGCCACTCAGCTTTCACAAAGTTAATTTAATGCCATTTCCAGTAGAAATATGTTGTGAATCATGTAGGTCATTTAACATATTCTAAGTTAAAATAAACTGTGCAATCAATTTAATAATATAAGTTATTTAATCCAATATTTTACAAATATTGTTTCAACATGGGGTACCAGCCACATTTCAGGGGCTCAGTTGCATTGGTTAGCATTGGTCAGCATAGGATAATGAATGAATGCAAACATGATGTCTTCATGTGCTTCCAGCTGGGGGATCAAGAGACTTTCTGCAGGAGGAAGTATTGGCATTGAGCTGGATTTAGACATATGGAAATGGGTAGGGTCACCTGGGCTCATATCCTCTCTGTTCTACATACAGATGGGGAAACTGAGGCCCACAGAATTGTGAGCAAGAAGCCTTGGCATGAGTTACGAGGAGAAGGCACAGTATTTAGAATAAGAGTAGGGAACAAGTATGATCACTAATGGAAAGTATAGGCTTGGGGAGAGGGGAGAGAAGGGACAGAAGAGAGAGAGAGGGAAACAATGTTAAGGAAACAGAAGTAAGGGGAAAAGGGAGGATGAGGAAGTAGATAAAGGAGCTGAGACCTGAAGGGAAATTTTCTATGGCTTTAATAGATCTGGCTGCATCCTGCTGTTGCTTAAAATGCTCAGTTTGCTGTCACCCTGGCAACGGGGGGAAATCACAGAGCAATTTGTAATCGGTGATCATCCCTAGGAACATAGGAACACAGTTCCCTGTTGGACGCCACTTCTCTGAGCAGGATGGGGCCTGTTGATCCTACAGTCTAGCCTCACCCAATGCTAGAGACCATTTGCACCACCTTGATGTCCATTCACAGCTGCCCTGAATGGGGAGCTCCTTCCTTATTGGTGGGCCTGCCTGGGAGGAACCTCTCTTTCACACCAACTGGAGCCTATCTCTCTGTGCTTTAGCCCTTGAACCTCCAGTCTCGTCTCCTTCCCCTGCCTGTGGCAGCCTACAGAGACTCCAGATGAATACAGCCTGTTCCCAACCCACTCACCAAATAGTGCCTGCAGACACTTCCCAATTTTGGTTGGCTCCTCTCAACCAGATTCATGTACAGGATCCAGAAAGACTGAGCAGCATAAAGTACAAATGTCACCTCCCTCATTCTAGAACAGACTCCTCTTAATGGGACTTAAGTACAAGTTGGCTTGGCCATAAGCTCTCTTCCATGTCTGCCTGCAGGTGACTTTACTCATTTCCTAGATGTCCTCCCCAGTGAGATTAGGCATGTCACTCTTTCGTACACTGTCCATCTGAGGGGCTCAAGGGCAACTTAAGAAGGCCAACATGAAACTCCTACTTATCCCCCGAGGTCTTCCTGCTCAGACCTTACACATCTGCATTCTTTTTCACTTGTCCTTTTTCTTCAGCTCCCACCTCTGATTCTTGAGCATGCTGTTTTTCTTTCCTAAATAGTTCTTGAATTTATCTACTTCTCTTCTCCTTCCCCTCCTCCACTGCTACCTTGGACCCATCCAGGTGGCAGCAAGAGCCTCCTAATGAGTCCCCAGCTTCTCTTACCCTTCTACATAATAATCTCTACTGAGCAAGCAGAGCTGCCATTATCATGCTTAAAAATAGTTCAAAGCCTCCCACCCCACTGGGAATAAAGTGTGACTGCTCACTTTTACCTCACCAAGTCTCTAGCATCAATCCCTTTCCTTTCTCTTCACTCCTGTGCCCCAGCCACACAGGCCCTTGCTGTTCCTTGGTCCCCCAAAGCTTTATTCCATCCCAAGATCCTGGCTTTTGCTGCTCCTTCTGCCTAGGACATTCTTCTTTCAAATTTGCTGTCCAATCTCAGTTTAAGTCTCCTCTTGGAGGGGCCTTCTTTGATCCTGAAGTCCATATTGGTCCTTTGACCCCTGCTGCACCACCAAACTCAGTGAATTTATCTACTTCTCTTCTCCTTCCACTGCATAGTTTTCATTTCCTCTATCATGGATGCAAGGTTTCACCGGCATTTGTTCTTTTTTATGAAGTCCCCACTGGGCTGGGAGCTCTTGCAGGGAGGGAGTGGACTAGTTTGTGTGGTCTACCCCAATACCTGATGTTCAGTACAGAGCATATGTTCAATAAATGCTTAGAGAATTCATGTGTGGCCTCCACATCCTTAGTATGCTTCATGTGTGGCTGGACTGTTCACCCACCCTACAATCCCTGGTAGGCCACTTGCCTCTCTGAGGATCAGTTTTCTCTCTGAAGCTCCCTTCATAGACTGGTGATGAAGAGAAACAAAGTAATCCCAGAGCCCTAGCTCATGGCTGCTCAGGTGCATGCACCCTGGCAGGTTCTTTCTGGACCCCTGGATCATTCTGCAGTGCCCCATACCCAGCAGCCTCTTCTCCCTTCAGGTACAGACAGCCACAAAGCTGTTGTCAGCAACATCTTCCCACTCAGGGCCAGAGAAGCTCCAGGTGCAGAAGACACAGGTCATTCTCACATTGTTCCCAATTCTCACATTGTCAGGACCCCTAGTGTGAATCTGGGCTCCAGGATTCTCCAGTGTCAAGGCTCAGACAAGCATGTCTTGAAAGGTCAGGGCTCTACTGGTCATTCTCACATTGTTCCCAACATCTCTGTGACCAGGTACAAAAATCACTCTCCCCACATTATGGGTGAGGAAACAGACTCAGTGAAAAGTGACTGGCCAAAGTCACACAACATGTAAAGGTGGACAACAATGGGACCAGCATCCTAAAGCTGGCTGACCCAATCTGAGGTCAGGGAGAGAGCAGATTTGGGAGTCTCAAGGCTGGACCCTGCAGCACTGGAGCAGGTTGCTGAGGGCCGGAGTCCAGAGAGGGAAGTCCTTGGCTTAGTGTCACAAAGCAGGGCAGCAGGACCAGTAGCCTCCCCAAGATGTGGGTCTGGGGGCCCCTGCCCTAGAGTTCACTGGGCTCTAGAATTCACTTTCTGTGTTACTTTGAACAAGCACTTTCCCTCCTCCAGGCCTCAGTCTTCAATTATGGAAAATGGAGTTACCAAGCTCACCAGGGAGGGGAAAAGAGGAGGACAGGAGGCATGGGGGAGGAGCTGCATGGGGAAGGGAGGATGGGAGACTGCCACACCTTAGCTCCCCCTATCTTCTCCCCTCTTATCTCTGTCACCTCTCATGGCTCCATAACTCACTCTATGATCCATTACCGCCTTTCCCAACTCCAGCCCTGGATGTTATCAGTTGCAAATAGAAATATATACTGGGGAGGTGGGGATGGGCATCAGCAGGGCAGAGTCAGGAGCCTGTGGATCTGAAGACAGGAGCTTCCTTGGATCAATGAGGTCTGGGGAGGGGAATGTGGGTGAGAGAAGAAGCTGTGTCCATATCTGCTCTTGTTGCTCTTCCATCCCTGACCCTGGAAACTGCTTTTTACACTTTGCAAATGTTGACTTCTCTGTCCTTGAAACAGAGAGCCAGGACTTACCTGTGAGGATATCAGGTGATTTACCCAGAATTGCCCATCACTGAAAGCCAGCCAGCACTTGGTATAGGGAGCCTCAATTCTTGCTGGCAGTTCTTCCCGGATTTTCACCCTAAGGAGTGGCATTTTTACTTTGTAAGTGAAGGGCCTCATAGATCTCTGAAGAAATTTAAGTAAGCACAACTCTCCTAGCTAAATTTTCTCAAGATTTGGGTGAAAAGGCAGCCTGGCCACTCATTACCCATGGATCTTTGGGTTAGTGGTCCTTTGTTTCCTTCCATATCTGAAAAATGGATTCACCATGAAGAGGTTTAACAAAAGAAAAAAATCTTGAGGAGATATTTGAGTTCACCTTCCACCTGCCATTACTCACTGTCCCACCTCAGCACTCCAGAGGAGCAGTGTACAGAGGTTATGAGGGCTCTGCTGCACATGAAGAGAGAAAGGGATGTCCCAGCCATGGTCTAGAGGAGAGGCTCCAGATAGAGGACACTGTAGAATGATCCAGGAGCCTAGATAGGCCCTGCCAGGGTGCTGCACCTGAGCAGCCATGAGCCAGATCTCTAGGATCACTTTGTTCCTCTTAATCACCAGGCTATGGAGGGAGCTTCAGAGAGAAAACTGACCCCCAGAGAGGCAAGTGGCCCACCAGGGGTTGCAGGATTGGTGTACAGCCCAGGCAGGACAGCCACCAGCCTCATGTGCCCCTGAGTCTGGACCAATTTGCAGAGTGTCCAATACCCACTAGATTTTAAAGGCTTTGTATGAGATAAGCAATTAAAATATCTCACTTATGGTATTTTAAATATAGATTACAAGTTTAAACAAAATTTTGGGTAGAGATACATAAATTATATTAAAATTTATTTCACCTGTTTCATTTTACATTTTTTAAAAATATGGCTACCAGAAAGTTTGAGATTTTACACATAGTTTGCCCTGTTTCTACTGGCTAGCACTGTTTTCACACTTGCATTGTGCCGTTGAGGCTCCGCCCCTTGAACCACAGTGCATCCCTCAGTGCCTGGGTCCTTTACTGTGATGCCTCCTCTGCAACTAGAGGCAGCGAAAGCTCCATCCTAAGGTCACTGTGAAAATTACCAGGGAGAATGCTTGCCAAGTGCCTCAGAAATATTTGAGGTTATGCAATGATTATTACTGTTGTCACTCCTATTATTACCCACTGAAGTCCAGAGAGGGAAGCACCTGGCCTAGTGTCACAAAGCAGGGGAGCAAGACCAGTAGCCTCCCCAAGATGTGGGTCTGGGGCCCCCTGCTCCCACATCATGGAGATACTGGCCTCAATGGCAGGAGGTGGAGGTGGAAAGAGGATGGCAGCTGGGGGACCCTTTGAATTCCTCAGGTCTAAGTGCCTAACACAATGGAATTACTGACCAGGCCAAGGCCAGGTGGCCCAAGGCCGGCTGGCCTCTGTCCCTTTAACATACCAGGCGGAGGCCCACTCCCCTTCCCAGGAAAGGTCCCAGGAGCAACCATAATGTCCCAATTGTTGGGCAATGCCATGATGGAGGGCCCTGTCACATTTTTGTTCCCGTTACTGGGGTCCCCATTCACAGCTACTGTCACCACTCTCAGAACAAACCAGGCCTAGCAGCCTCCTTTGCATTAAAATTGGATGAGAAATAATTCTTGTCTGAAGTTCAGCAAAGCAGAAAACAAGATTAGGCCAAAAGATAGATCTGAAGGCCCCTGCTGGGGGCTGACTCTGCAAAGGCCAGTGTCAGCCACTGACCGCCCAGCCTGGGCAGGGCCTCACACCCATAAAGCACATCTTCCTGGGCCTTAGATGCCCTGGATCTAAAACACGGATGGGGAAGAAGATTCCTGAGTAAATGAATGCCTTTAAGAATGGTTCTATAGTTCAGAACTGTAATGGTTCCATGTTTACAGTAAAAACTCCATATAAAACTGGACAAAGCAGAGTTGCCCCATTGATTAGTGTTGTTGAGGGTTAGGGTGAGGGCAGAGATGTGCCTGTCTATCCATTTTCTCAGTCTTAAGGGTGTTTCCCATTACCAAGGAGTTTCCTTCCATGGAAAACCATAGAAAGAAGTATTTCTAAAACACGTTAGGATTAGTGCTCAGCAGCAAAAAGACATGTGAAATGCCAAAAGTCTGAAAACAACCAAAGGCCCAGCAGTGTGGGCCTGGCTTCCATTGAAATGCATCATAGCCAGCAGGTACATATGCCAAGGTATGTGCACAAAGATGCTATACAACCTGACTTGGGATAGTAAGAATCAGAAACAGTTCAAATGTCTACAACTTGGGGCCAGCTAATAATTAGTCATGAGGTGGCCACACCCTGAAACACCAAGCCCACTGAAATGAATGGGGGGTGGGGAGTGTTCTGTGAGGCTTGAAACAAAAGGATGTTTAGAAATCAGTAAATGATAAAAAGAGATGTAGATAACAGCATGTGTGTAGAGCATGGGTGGGAACCATTTTTCTGCCAAACACCATTTGGATATTTATAAGATCATTTGAAGGCCTTACAAAATAATCAATTTAAAAATTAGCTTGATATATTTGCTCAATATTTTGGCAGGGCCAAACCAAATGATTTCTTGGGCCTTATATGGCCCATGGGCAGGATGTTCCCTACCCCTTGTATAAGAGTGTCCATTTGCAGAGAAACATGCTCTGTGTGTAGATGCACAGAACATGGCATAGTGGAGTACAAGAAACTACCAAATGTCTCTGGAAGACTCAAGGCTTAGAAGGACATTTTATGTTTCACTACATACTTAATTATGGTTATATCCTTTTTACCTTATGAATATGTGTTTCCTTGAAATTTTTAATTTAAAAGGGTCCCCATTGCTTGCTAATTCAATAGGATCGTTTCAATCAACATTTAGCAAGTTCTTCTGAGTTTTGTGCCCACTATGGTTATAATACCAGCCATCCAAATACTCCCAACATTCCCACTCTGAGAGAGAAAAGCCAATGGCCTCTTGAGGTAGTTGCCACAAGAGCAGCCAACACCTAAAATATATTGCCCAAGAAGAGGCAAGGGAGCAACAAAGACCAGACAGTGAAGGAGAAACTAGGTGGTTTTAAAGTATGAATGAGAGTTATCCAGACACATCAGCAAGGGAGAATTTCTAGGACAGGTTGAGGAGGAAGAGTGTGGTGTGCCTTATGTGGGTACATGTATGTGCAGGAACTTGGGCTATCCTACCCTCTACTCCATCCAGCACATGGCAGGTACTCATGGCTAACATTTCTTGAGTGATTTGTACTAGGAACTATTCTAAGCCCTTCATATTTATGAATTAATTGCATAAACTCTATTAGGTAGGAAACCGTTTTTACAATTATTCCCATTTTACAGATGGGAGAAAGGGGAACTTCAAGAGGTGAAGTAGCATAAGCAAATTCAGGAGGTTCACAGATAGCAGGGTTGAGATGGGAGCTTGGGCATTGGCCCTAGAGCCTACACTCTTTTTTTTTTCTTCTTGTTGTTTTATTTGTTAATAAAATACCAACTAATTTTTATACAAGATATTTCTTTTTTTTATTGTGTCACATGTATACATATCTCCCCATTGCCCCACCCTCCCAGGCATATCCCAACCCTCCCCCCAGTATCTTTGTTCATTGGTTATGCTTATATGCATGCATACAAGTCCTTTGGTTGATCTCTTATCTACCCCACCTCTCCTTAAACTGCCTGCTATAATTTAACAGTCTGTTTGATGCTTTATTGCTTCTGTGTTTATCTTTTTGTTCATCAGTTTATAATGTTCTTTATTATCCACAAATGAGTGAAATCATGTGGTGTTTCTCCTTCATTGACTGGCTTATTTCACTAAGCATAAGGCTATCCAGTTCCATCCAGGTTGCTGCAAATGGTAAGAATTCCTTCTTTTTAATGGCAGCATAGAATTCCATTGTGTAGATGTACCATGGTTTTCTGATCCACTCATCTGCTGATGGGCACGTAGGCTGTTTTCAAATTGTAGCTATTGTAAATTCTGCTGCTATGAATATAGGGATGCATAAATCCTTTCTGATTGGTGTTTGTAATTTCTTAGGATATATTACTAAGAGTGGGATTGCTGGGTCAAATGGGAGATCCATTTTTAGTTGTTTTTTTTGTTTGTTTGTTTGTTTGTTTGTTTTTTTATTATTTTTTAAATTAAATCTTTATTATTCAGATTATTACATTTGTTTCTCTTTTTTCCCCTCCATAGCACCCCTTCACCCAGCTCCCACCCCTCCCTCTGCCCTTAGCTCCCTTCCATTGATCTCATCCAAAGGTGTATGATTTTTGTCCAGTCTCTCCCTGTACACCCTTCACCCCTTTCCCCCTAAGAATTAACAGTCCACTCCCGTTCTGTGCTCCTGATTCTATTATATTCACCAGTTTATTTTGTTGATCAAATTTTTAATTCACTTAATTTTTAGATTCACTTGTTGATAGATATGTATTTGTTCATAATTTTTTGGCTTTTACCTCTTTCTCCTTCCTCTTCTAGAAGAGTACCCTTCAGCATTTCATATAACACTGGTTTGGAGTTGATGAACTCCTTTAGCTTTTTCTTATCTGTGAAGCTCTTTATCTGCGCTTCAATTCTGAATGTTAGCATTGCTGGATAGATTATTCTTGGTTGTAGGTTCTTGCTATTCATCACGTTGAATATTTCTTGCCACTCCCGTCTGGCCTGCATGGTTTCTGTTGAGAAATCAGCTGAGAGTCATATGGGTGCTCCCTTGTAGGTAATAAACTGTTTTTCTCTTGCTGGTTTTAATATTCTCTCTTTGTCTTTTGCTCTTGGTATTTTAATTATGATGTGTCTTGGTGTGTTCCTCTTTTGATTCCTTTTATATGGGGTTCTGTGTACTTCCTGGACTTGTAAGTCCATTTCTTTTACCAGATGTGGGAAGTTTTCAGTCATTATTTCTTTAAATAGGTTTTCAGTATCTTGCTCTCTCTTCCTCTGGCACCCCCACAATTCTGATGTTGGTACGCTTGAAGCTGTCCCAGAGTCTCCTTACATTATCTTCACATTTTTGGATTCTTTTCTCTTCTTGCTTTTCCAGTTGAGTGTTTTCTGTTTCTTTATATTTCAAATTTTTGACTTGATTCTTGCCTTTCTCTAGTCTGCTGTTAGGATTCTGTATATT
>PVJN01016398.1:0-42462 GCA_004026805.1 Lasiurus borealis
CAACAGAGAGCCCAGTGGGCTTTCCTGAAAGGGAAGGGGTGGGGGGGAGGGGCGGGGGGAGAGGGGGAGAGGAAGGAAGGGGGAGAGGGAGGGGTGGAATGAGGGAATGGTTTTTGTGTAGTAATCTTCCCCATGGAAGTTGGGCAATGCATGTCTTGCTGGGTTGGTATCACCTTTGTTTTGAGAGATTAAGTGAAAAGGCTTTCAGTTTCTCTTTCCTGAGCATACAAGGTGTGTGCAGAGAGAAGGACTATTGGTACCCAGCTCCACCAGACAGACTTCAACTGAGGAGGGTTACCCGTGGGTGAACATCATAGGGCTGTGATGAGCGCAAGTGGGAGGGGGTGCTGGCCCGTGGGGGCCAGGGCTGGGCCTGTAATCACTAGGTGTGAGGGAGGTGGGCAGTCCTCAGAGCTGGGATTTCAGGACTTGGTGTTTTGAAAAATGCGTGCACCTGTGCGCGCGCACACACACACACACACACACACACACACACACACACACACACAGACACACACAGTATTACCCTTACCTCCAGCGGACCCACCTGGAACTGCAGATAGTACCAAACCCTACTCATATGTACTACGTTGTTTCCTATACACACATACACTTTACGGCTTCTTTTCGACATGTCCAAATTGCCAGCATTGCCATTCTTGCACTTTGGGGCCACGAGTGAGTAAAATAAGAGTTACTTGAACACAAGCGCTGCAGTACCTTGATAGTCATGCTCTGAAAACCAAGATACCGTGAGAGCTACCAAGTGACTGTGGGTGGGGCTAGTATACAGTGTGGGTATGCTGGACAGAGGGATGAGAGGATGGCATAAGATTTCAGAAGGCTACTCAAAATGGCACACGGTTTAAAACTTACAGGTTAATTCTGGAACTTTCTATTTAATATTTTTGAGTAACTGAAACCATGGATAAGGAGACTACTGTGTGGTGTGTGTGTGTGTGTGTGTAATTTTAAAGAATATGTTTTTATGGATTTCAGACAAGAAGGGAGAGAGAGATAGAAACATCAATCATGAGAGAGAAGCATTGATATCGGCTGCCTCCTGCATGCCCCCTGCTGGGGATTGAGCCTGTCACCTGGGCATGTGTCCTGACCTTCTGGCTCAGAGGTTGATGCTCCACCACTGAGCCATCCTGGCCGGGCATATGCTATATTTTAAACTTGTATAAGGTCACGAAGATGACTGGGAAAGGATCTAGAATATATGACTGTGAGGTTATTTTTTTTCTGAACTCCCTTATCTTCCTAAAAGCAGAGCCTCCCAAAAGAATCCAGCTGTTATAAATTTCCTCCTCTAGGAGCCCTGTGATCAGGGATAAAAAATCACCTACACAGACATTGTCACACAGCTTTCATATCTCCTGTCTATTCTCTTGATGACCTATTCACCTTCCCTAAAAGTCATTTGTTTTCCCATAAAGACCCTTTTTTTTCTCATCCACTTTCCCTATTAAGATGGTATATAAGCCCCAAACTCTAACCTTCTGAGTCACATTTTTCTATGAACTCCCACATACATACACGAATAAAAATGTCTTTCTAATATGCCATTTGCCAGTTTAATTCACAGGCCCGAAAGAGTGATCCTAAGAGAGTGGAAGAAAAGATTTTTTCCTCCCTGATGATAGCATGTTCTCTTAAAGGATTTAAAAACAAACAAACCAAACATGTTTTTATTGATTTGAGAGAGAGAGAAAAAGAGAGAGGCAGGGGGAAGGGTGGAGGATAGAGAGAAACATTGATGTAAGAAAGAAACATCAACTGGCTGTCTCCTGCACACACCCCGAACGGGGATTGAGCCTGCAACTCGAGCATGTGTCCTGACTGGGAATAGAATTGGCAGCCTTTCAGTGCATGGGATGATGTTCAATCAATTGAGCCACACTGGCCAGGACTAAAGATTAAGTTTTAAAGAAAATATACCATTATTTGGCTTTGCTATTTACTATTAATCAAGGGCTCATATTCTGTGAAGTTGCATATAACCTGAAGATTTGGGTCCAGTAGAATGTGTCTGATTTACATACAGGCGAAAAAATAACCTCAAATGTTATTGTTTATTGCCTCATAAGACATTAACCAATTTTTATATATAACCCAGCATTCTTCTAACGTTTCTTTATTACATTGTCTATAAACATCCAACTTTATGTTTTGAGAGCACTGTATGTAAATTCACATGCTACTGTAAGAAATAGCAGTGATTCCATGTACTCTTTATCCAGTTTCCCCTTCCCCCATGGTAATATATCTTTTAAACTATAGTGCTCTGTCACAACCAGGATATTGACACTGATACAGGCAAGATGCAGAACAAATCCATCACCATAAAAATCCTTCCTCTTGATTTTTTACAGTCACACCCACCTCCCTCCCCTCTCTATCTTACCTGCCCTGATCCCTAGAATGCTCTTTTATCAGCTTTACCATCTCACTTCTTCTCTCATTAAAAAACAGATTTTTATTCACTTACCTTTATAAGGGAGTTCACTGAAAAAATGTGACTCGAGCAGGTGGTTAGAATCTGGGGCTTGTATACCAGCTTAATAGGGTAGAGGGAGGGGCAGAGGAACACTGCTGGGAGAAGCAATGACTGTTCAAAGAGATAAATATGCCCTCCGGAGACTAGAGGGGAGCAGTGATAGTTTTATCGCGTTGTCTGTTTAGGTGATTTCTTATCCAGGTGCTGACTTGTGCTGACTTCTTCCCTTTAGTGATCAAAGTCAATCTTCCCTGTTTTAAAAGTCCTGGGGAGGGAATTTGTGACAGTTGAATTCTTTCCGGAGACTGTTTTTAGGAAGATAAAGGAAGTTCAGGAAAAGCTTCCTTCTGAAGCTGTTCATTCTCAATTGTCTTCACTCAAAATAATCCTCACGCCACTGTGGTGAGGGGAAGCAGAACACACTACCCCCCAAATATCCTGCTCTGGGAGGTTGGTTATTCTGAGCTGCAGGCACTTGAAAACCAGCAAAGACAAGGAGAGGCTTTCTCTGAACTCCCTTCTCCACTTAAGTCGCCCTCCAGAAGGAGCTCAGTTTATGTTCTAGATCTCCACCCTGAGAATTTCACCAACCAGGCAAGATGGACTCTCATCACAGGCGAGAAGACTAGAAGTGGACACCACACCCAGACAACTGTCACAAATGATCCTACTGCCCATGGAGTCTTCTAAGGGCCCATTCATCTTCCCTAAAAATAATTTACTCTCCCCCAGGAGGCCTACTTTCCCTCTGCCCTTCCTCTACAAAGATGGTATATACCTAAATTCTAAGCCACCTCAGGTAGTTACTCATTTTCTCCTGCATACCTCCCATTTATACATGAGGTAGGCATGTTAATAAACGTCTGTTTGTTTCTCTCTTGTTCATTTGTCTTTTATTTTGTTGTGGGGCGACTTCCATGACCAGTTGCAAATGACCACAGAGGCTGCTAAGTTGGTAATAAGCAAGCAAGGATTTATTGAGCTGGCCAATGACTGCTCTGCCTTTCTCCACGCAGGAAGTCCAGAGAGCAGCAGTGACCCTTTGTGTAGGACCACTTTTAAGTACATTTACCACATCCTGTTTTTGCAGAGCGAACAACCCAAGACAAAACAGTTTTTCCAAAGCAATGTCAGAGTTGACGACCATGTTATTTACAGGGTCATCTTGTTCTTCAGAAATCTGACAGTGTTCTATAAAAGAAGGCCTACGTACTGGGAAGGGGCCATGAGACCGTATCTCAAGGCCTAGCCTGATGTCAGCACTGACAACTCTATCTGGGGGATAGTCCATGGCCTCTCTGGAATGGGGCATGCTAAAAAATTCCCACTCTCTAACAATTTCAGAGGTCTCAGCCAAGAACTCGTAGGAGTAAAGGGAAAATGATTTTTCTGCCCCTACAGTGGCATAGTCAACACCCTGAGTCTGGCACTGGGCCTGAGGGAAGGAGCGAGTATGATTAACAGTAAAGGAGAGGACATTTCCTCAGCTCTGCAGGAGCCCTGGTCTAAAGGGGAAGGTAAAGAACATTATCCTATATAATAAAAGGCTCATATGTAAATTGTCCCCTCCGGAGTTTGACCTACCAGGAGTTCAACTGTCCGCTATGATGTGCACTGACCACCAGGGGGTGGCAAGGAATGAAGGAAGGCCCTGGTTGGCAGCCAGCAGCTGGGGGAAGGAAGGCCCAAATCAGCTCTGATCACTGGTCAGGTCTAGGGTCCCTACCCAGGCACAAATTTTCTGTACTAGGACTCTAGTATGTAATAAACATACAGTAATGACGAATATTGCTTAAGAGATTAAATGCTCTACATGATATGTTTCTTTGATTTTCAAAACAACACAGTTTTTCAGGTAAGGAAATGGGGCTCTGAGAGAGGTTGAGTGATGTACCCAAGGTCACACAGTAAATAAGGGAGGGGCAGGAACTTGAAATCCAAGCACCCTTACTCCCTCTCACTGGAGAAATTCTCCAGCCTGGTTTGCTCCTCTCCCTTCTGGGTGATCTGAAGGTGTGAGGAGTATTGTAAAAAGTATTAAAAATCAGTGCTAGTACACCTAAAATTGTCTGTTTTCTTATCAGACCAAAGAGTAAAGAAAAAAAAAAAAAAGAAAAGTAAAACACTTTACCAATCTATGTCACTCAGGTACAATTTTGTGGTGATATTTTTGTCTGTTTTCTTTGTATTGCTCTTAAGAATTCTTTCTCAACATATTATTCTGCTATTGCCTCTTTCCTCCTTGGGGCATCTCACTTCTGGATGCTACCCCTAGTATCTCTACTGTTTTTACAAAGGGCTCTTTGTAAAAAAATTTAAAAATTGTTTTTTAAATTTAACAAAAAGATGTTGTATACATTTTATAGTCTGGCTATCAGTTTGACATAGTGCTGTCAAGTATGTTTCTCAATCTGTAACCATCCCATCAATAAATGTTAATTATAAAAAAACACACAAACAAACAAACAAAAAAAACCAAACAAGCAAAAAAAGAAAATCAGTGCTAGGGTTTTCCACATCTTTTTGGATTTGGTTAGTCATAAATTAGCTTTATCAAGAAATCTGAGGGAGAATCCAAGATGGCAGCATAGGTAAACACCTACACTGCTGCCTCGCACAACAATTTCAAAACTACAACTAAAAGACAGAATGGACATTATCCAGAACCACAGGAAAGCTGGCTGAGTGGAAATTCTATAACTAGAAGGAAAGAGAGGGGCTCACAGAGACCCAGAGGAGCTGCAAAAAGCTGAGGTACGGAGATGCGCAGGTGGAGAGAGCGGGTGCTGGAAACCTGGCTGGCTTTCTCTGGCGGGAGGGAGACAGAGACTCTCAAGGGCATTGAACCCCTTATCCTACAACACTAAACCCCAGATCCAGCCGAAACTCATATGGGGGGAGTTTGGACTGTGAAAAGGGAGAAATTTAGGCGAGTTGCAAAAGATCAGAAGTCTGGTGGCTCATACAGCATTACGCGCAGAGGACCGACTGCTGATTGTGCTGCTGGCTTTCACGAGTGGGCGGGAGACAGACACTCCCAACTGCGTCACTTCTAACTCCACTAAACCCTGGTTTTGGGCGAAACCCTAGGGATCCAGACTTATATGGTCCCAGAGTGCAGGGGAGCCAGAAAGACAGCAGTCTAGAGGCACTGCGAGATAAAGCGCATGCACACACAGGGACCGCTCCAGCGATTAGCCAGTCACATGAGACTCAGGGGCCGTGGAGGGCGGGGCCAACTGTAAGGCAAGGTGGTCCCTTAAGCCCTGAGATTCCACCCATCCCAAGCTCAACAAAGAGGCTTCTGCAGTTTTGGAAGTCTGGTATCATAAGGCTCAATCCAACACAGAAGTTCTCCTGGCATAGTGAAAATGCCGAGACAAGGGAAGGGATCACAAACAAAAGAAATGGAGGAAAACAAATGACTGGATATAGAGTTCAAAACCATGCTTATAAGGTTTTTTAAGAATATCCTAGAAAAGATGGATAAAGTTAGCAAGACCCAAAAGAAGATGAAAAAGAACCAACTAGAGATGAAAAAGAACCAACTAGAGATGCAAAAGATCCAACTAGAGATGAAAAAGGACCAATTAGAAATTAAACATACACTGACTGAAATAAAAAATATTATAGAGTCCTAACAGCAGACTAGAGAAAGGCAAGAATCAAGTAAAAAATTTGAAATATAAAGAAGGGGAAAACACTCAACTGGAAAAGCAAGAAGAGAAAAGAATCCAAAAATGTGAAGATAATGTAAAGAGCCTCTGGGACAGCTTCAAGTATACCAACATCAGAATTGTGGGGGTGCCAGAAGAAGAGAGAGAGAGCAAGATACTGAAAACCTACTTAAAGAAATAATGACTGAAAACTTCCCACATCTGGTAAAAGAAATAGACTTACAAGTCCAGGAAGCACACAGAACCCCATATAAAAGGAATCCAAAGAGGACTATACCAAGACACATCATAATTAAAATACCAAGAGCAAAAGACAAAGAGAGAATATTAAAAGCAGCAAGAGAAAAACAGTTAATTATCGACAAGGGAGCATTCATACGATTGTCAGCTGATTTCCAACAGAAACGATGCAGGCCAGATGGGAGTGGCAAGAAATATTCAACATAATGAATAGCAAGAACCTACAACCAAGAATACTCTATCCAGCAAAGCTATCATTCAGAATTGAAGGTCAGATAAAGAGCTTCACAGATAAGAAAAATCTAAACGAGTTCATCAACTCCAAACCAGTATTATATGAAATGCTGAAAGGTACTCTTTTAGAAGAGAAGAAAAAGGCAAAAGACAAAAAATTATGAACAACAAATACATATCTATCAACAAGTGTGTCTAAAAATTAAGTGAATTAAAAAATTTGATCAACAGAATAAACTGGTGAATATAATAGAATCAGGAGAACAGAAAGCGAGTAGACTGATAATTCTCAGGGGGAAAGGGTGAGGGGTGTACAGGGAGAGACTGGACAAAAATCATATATCTATAGATGAGGTCAATGGGAGGGAGGTAAGGGTAGAGGAGAGGGTGTGAGCTGGGTGGAGGGGAGCTATGGAGGGGAAAATAGAAAAACAAATGTAATAATCTGAATAATAATGATTTAATTAAAAACAAAATCAATTAAATATATATATAAAAAAGAAAGAAATCTGAGCCCTTCAACTGTACACACACCTTCCCATTAAAGCATCTCAGGATGCGGGTATGAGGAACCTGCTGGATTTTATAGGAATAGGACACCTCAGGTTAAGACTCAACCTGAGACAGGTAGTTGGAGGACCCTAGGACACCGTGAATATTCAAAGTGTTAAAGCATAGTAAGAAGCTAGGAAAATTCCAGAGCAAATGGAACAGGGAAACTAAGACAGATCGTTAAACAGCAGTGTGCAGCCACCTAGTAAATCCTGTCTTCCCTAAACCAAGGACACGTCAGAGTAAATGATTTGCACTTCTCCCCTACCCAAGGGTTGATAGCTTAAATCACCCCACTCAGGAAACAGATACAGAAATCCAATTAAGTGCCATTTGCCAGCCATACCCAAGGACAGGCAAATTAAGAGAATAAATCTCACTTGGTACATCAGCATAAAGCTGATAAATATTAATCTGCCCCTAAGACCTCCCCTACATGCCCAGCCTTTAAAACCCCTGAAAATGAAGGTGCCAGAGTGCTTCTCCTCTGAGGAGCACACCCTTGCCATTCCTTTCCCCTCTCCTTCCCCCACAGGCACATATCTCTTAATCTATAAGGGACCCCATGAGACTTGCAACCAGGGAAGCCGTGGGCAGTGGCAGCTCGTCCGGGCCTAACTCCTTGAACCTGTTTCCAAGCCCCCTTTTGCTCTGACTTTCCAGTGAGCCAAAGCAGCCCAGCCTAAGCTCCGCTGTTGCTTCTTCTAGGCCCTTCCTTGTTTCACTCTCCTAAGTATACTTCCGCTGCAGTCAATAAATTCTTTCTTGCTTTGCTACACTTTGTCTCTTGATTGAAATCTTTCCTTCAAGAAGACAAGAACCGAGGTCTCCTTGTCTCGCCTGAAACAAAAGGGCTGTAGTACAAGGAACACGTCTTAGAGTTAAGACACTCATTCTCAAACTGGGCTCGGGGCAAGAGCTGGAGTGAACATGGTGGTGAGTGTTACTGGCCCCACTTATACCACATTTGAAAAAGCCTAAGTGGAAGCTTGAATTGCTCTGAGATAAGGCTCTACTGCTAATTAAAGCTCCAGTTTCTTCATTCTTGCTGGAATGACATTGCCCGTGTGACAATCTTGCTCATCTCATATTCACCAGAAGCTTGGACTGGGTAATTAAAACTTGGAAGCAAATGAAATATTAGGGGGAAAAAAAATCCAATTTGCCTTCTAGAGAGGCATCCTTGGTGGAAGAAAGACTGAGAACGACATTCATCACAGGAATTGCAGGTTCTGGTGGGAGGGCAGGTCCCTTTATTACCCTCCTTCCTTCCTCTCTGTCTTCTATCTTCTCCCCAGTGAACAGAATTAGCACCCAGGTGCCTTTGGCCCATGATCAAGGCGCATCGATTGACTTCAAGTTAAATGGTCTTTCTGTTCCAGCAATACCCCTCCAAAGCCAACACAGAGAGGGGATGTAGTTCACATGAAAACAAGAACACTCGATTTGCACCGCCCGGTGCAGAATCCTGCACAGCTGGCCTGGGGAACCTGGGCCTCTCAGGAGAGTTACGCTGTTCTCTGGACTCTTGGACCGGGTGTTCTGGTGGCTTATGGTCCTGCATGTCATATCACTGATCTCAGGGAGGTTTCTGGGAAGCAGGAAGGAGAAGGCCCTTTGGGCAGTTCTGTCATTTTTCAAACCTAGTTCTGAGCTGCCAGAGGCTCTTGTGCTTGGTGCCTGGCTCCTCTGGGAGAGTCTGGGAAATGGCTCAGAGGGAGGGAGGTGGGACCTGTTAGGCAAGTGAGAGGCCAGCAGGCCAGGCCCTGTGGATGCTGAGGGAAGAGATGGGCTTCCCACCCTGGCCAGCTCATTCATCCTGGTTTAGGAGTTGGACTTTGGGGATGACTGTAACACATTTAGAGAACCATATGGGCAAGTTGAGATGGGTTGTTTAATCATTATTAAGGAACTAGAGACCCGGTGCACAGATTCACAATCCAGGACCCCTCAGGGGACATTAGAGGCCTGGTACACGGATTCAGCCCAATCCCCACATGCTTGCCTGTGAGTTCCTTGCTGGCAGGACCATGTCTTGGTCTCCCTTAGCATGGGAACCAGTAGGTGCTCAATTCAGGTTTTATGGGAGAAGCAGAACCCCTTGTGAGAGACGGACGGATGCCCTTCACCTCTGAGCTTTGGATGCATGTGCTGAGCAAGTCCCAGGATACAAGGCAGTGACATCAATCAGTCACTTGCAAGGAAGAGGGTCTTAAGTAAAAGAGAAATTGAAAAGAAGTCATTTAGGATCAGGGAGATTCACTGCTCTGTTCCATCTGTTTCTTCCGTAGCTGAAGTGGTTTTTGATTGCACTCGCCTTTTCGAATAAACTAATCCAAGGCTGTTTTCTTTCTTTGCAAGGAACAGTGTTATTAAGCACAGTGAGAGCTTGGCCTTTGACTCTGTATTTATATATAACGGACCTTGGGGATGAATATGCAACAATTACTCAAACCAGAGTCTTTTTTCCGGAAGGACAAACCCAAGATTATGTAGTGGTTAATGCCTGAGCAGAGGAGCCCTGTCCTGAACCCGATGAGATTACCCTGATATTGTGCTTTTTCCAGCTCCCAGCTATTTGCAAATGGGCCTGTGCTTTCAACATGGAAAGAAAATTAGAGAGTGGGCTCTTTTTTGTGGGGGTGGGGTACTGCTTTTTAAAGTAGTTAACTTGAAGAGTGGGGTAGAAAGAAAACAAATCTCATGTTCCAGTTCAGAATTCTGCTGCTTACCAGCTAGGGCAGTGGTTGTCAAACTCATTAGTCAATGGAGCCAAATATCAACAGTACAACGATTTAAATTTCTTTTGAGAGCCAAATTTTTTAAACTTAAACTTCTTCTAATGCCACTTCTTCAAAATAGACTTGTCCAGGCCGTGGTATTTTGTGGAAGAGCCACACTCAATGGACCAAAGAGCTACATGTGGCTCATGAGCTGCAGTTTGCCAACCATGGAGCTAGGTGACCCATGCAAGTCACAGGCTCTGTGAGTTCCAATTTCCTCATCCATAAAGGAGGCAATGATTTTTGTCTACTCCCTGGACAACTATGTAGATTAAATTAGGCTGTACATGAGAAAGTACACAGAGAAAGTATGGAGCCCTCTACACATGTCTAGTATAGTATTGTTGTTATTTTTTTATCCTAATCTGAGGATATGTTTCATTTATTTGTGAGAGAGAAAGGCAAGACATTGATTGGTTGTCTCCTATTATGTGTCCCAACTGTGGATCAAACCCACAAACCAGATATGTGCTCTGACCAGAAGTTGAGCCTGAGACATTTTGGTGGATGGGACAACATTCCAATCAACTAAGCCACACCAGCCAGAGCTCGAGTGTAGTATTGTTTAGCAAAGCCATTTTGCAGTTTCGGGGCTGGGAGATGCCAGGTAGCTTATATGAGTGGGCTGAACTAGCCAACTAGGAGGAAGAGTTTCCTCCATCCAAGGAGAACAGGTTGGTAGGAATGGCTTGGGTGGGGCCAAAAGAAAGTTGTGCCCTGATGGCTGATCCAGAGGTAACTTGCAAGGTCAGGGCTCACCTCTCTTCCAGTGGTGTCTTCTCAATCCCACTGCTCACGTCTGTTCTATGGAAGACCTGTCTTGCTGTGTGACCTTGAATGTTACTAAACCTCATGATCTGCTGGCACTTCTAAAAAATGAAGCCCAGACCTCATCATCTCTCAGGAGGCCTTCCAGAAGTTCTCAGGAATGAAGGTAAAATGATAGGACATTGGAAAAAGCATACCAGGGGGATAAAAAAAGCAGACAAGTAAGGGGATTAATTTTATTTAGGCTCCTGTAGCATAATAGAGCAGCCGGGATGCAAAGATCAGAGTGTCTCAGTGGTTTAGACCTTTATAGGGAGGAGTGAACGAATTACAGGTGATTTATAGTTGGAGCTGTGCAATCAGCAGAAGTTTCAGCTGAACAGGCAGTGTTTATCTGTGTCTAGCTAATGTCAGGGGGACAAACAGTTCTCATTCAAGAGACAAAGAATTGAGAAGTTGGTGAAGGGCAGAAGAGAAAAGGTCTGTATTTGACCTTGATGATTTACAAATAAGGGCAGAGTCTCTTTACCATCTGGCGCTCTGTATTTCTAGTCTGATCTCTACTGTCTTACCCGGTCCATAAGCACACGCCACAGGGTCTCAGAAACCCCGACAATGACCATTCCCTTCATCAGACATGTTTTCTAGTTCTTTCAGTGCTTGGGATAACTACTCATTCTTCAAAACTCAGACCAAATGATCCCAGCTCTGAGAAGCCTGGCTAATTTGGGGGTTGCCTCCTCTGTTCTCCCAGATTTGTCCTATGCTCCCGTTAGACCACATTAAAGGGTGTTTATTGCCTATCATCTCTCCAGCCAGATGTGGGCTCGTAGAATGTGGATCTGGGTCTCAATGTGACTTTTGCAACCTCCATCAAGACTGCTTTTCAGTAGGTGTTCTCAGTGGAGAAGAGTCAATGAAAGGAAGGAGAGGTAGGGAGGCAGGCAGGCCTGGTAAAATCTAAAACACTGGTGACCTCATACACCTTCATGGTGAAGTGTCTCCTTAAGCCCAAAGACCAAGGAGACACCCCTTAGCCTGGCATTGAAATACCTCCAGAAGGCAGCCCCAAGCTACCTCTCATCCTGCCCTTCCCTCCTGGCCCCCACAAACTGGCACCTTCAATCAAATCACTAAGCCCTGAATACACAACGTGTTTGCTGCCTCCCCACCATTGCTCCACAGTTCCCCACCTGCTCCTTCCTTGTCTCCCTCTTAGGCAGGCTCTACCCATCTTAACCCTCAGAAGCCCCTGCCTCCTGCTCTTTTTTTAAAAAAAAATTATGTTTTTTTATTTTATTATTATTATTTTTTAATATATTTTATTGATTTTTTACAGAGAGGAAGGGAAAGGGATAGAAAGTCAGAAATATCGATGAGAGAGAGACATTGATCAGCCGCCTCCTGCACGCCCCATACTGGAGATGTGCCCGCAAGCAAGGTACATGCCCCCGACCGGAATCGAACCTGGGACCTTTTAGTCCACAGGCCGACTCTATCCACTGAGCCAAACCAGTCTCAGCCTCCTGCTCTTTTTGGGGCCCATGAAGTGCAGACAGAGCTGTGTCCTTTCATCAACACAGTGAAGCGCAGGCACTCTTCCTCATGCTGTTCCCACAGAGCTGATTCCAGGTGGTGCCGAAGCTGAGCCTGGAAGAGTGACCACCCCGCCCCTCAGTGGCTGAGCCCCAGGCAGCAGACCCTCAGCTGCACCTCCCGGGTCTTTAACGTCCTGTTTTTCTACTGAAGGTCTTTGTTTCCCAGCTAATATTTTGCAAAGGACAAACAAACCTAGCATCATTTTCCTGCTTACAGGGGGTTATTATGACATTTTAAGGGGTGTAAGTTTCAAATGGATGTGGGTTGTGCTCCAGGCTCCACCATCATTAGCAACATTGGAAAGGATGGTGAAAAGTTGGGGTATCAACCAATAACCCCCTCATGGCATGCGGAATGTGAGCAATGAACTACAATTCCAGGATAGAACCACACAGAGCTCTTGATATAAAGATCCTGGTAGTCATGCATCAGGTAAAGCCCCATCCCTAGCATTCCTCAACCAGTAGAATGTGCTCGCCCAATCCAAGGTTAGTGCAGATGGCTGTGAACAGTGGTCTTCTGCTGCCGTATGTCTGACTCCCCTCCTTAGGATGGAGGGGTCCCTCTCCACAACCCTTTATGGCAGCTGGCTGGCTTCCCACTCAAGGAGCTGCAAAGACCATCCACTTTCTTCCGCCTCGGATGATCGGTTTGGGGGCTGTGACCCAGGTTTCACTCCAGGCATCCTGGGAAGAAGGGGTGTTGATTCTGGGGTCAGTGACTTAAGCAAGTTGGCATGGGTGGCTGAGGTGGGTAATGGCGATGACAGTCTGTGGTGGCAGCTCCCCTCAGCCTCTGGGGTCCTGTGTCCAGGCTGGAGTGGCCTTGCTGCTGTAATGACAGCTAGTGTCTGAGGCTGTGGGGCCCTCCCCTCCTCATTCCTGGCAAGTGATTTGCGCTTCTGGCTGCTTTGTCTTCCATGAGTTCCCGCCTGATTTCTGAGCGGCCCCTAAAAATAGTCACTAGATTCTTTGTCTGCTTAAACTGGCTGTTACTAAGAATCTGGCTGAATCATACATTAACTGAGAAAGCGTATGAGAAAGCACTTCGTAAAGTACCAGGAAAATGTTAGTTGTCAATATTCAAGGCCTCCCGGTAGCAAATCCTCTCACAGATGCCCCAACCCTCACCTGCCCTGGCAGCTCCCACATAACCCTCCTCCTCCCCTCACGGTCTGCAGGGTTGGGCCTCACAGATTTGCCCGCCTGAGTCTGCACTGGCAGGCCAGGTAATCCCAGGATGGAAGATGTTCCCTCAACCACAACTTCCTTTCAGAGAGCCAAGGACCTAAAATTGGAAATAAATACACAATGGAAGGCTGAAGTGCGGTTCGTTCTATTTCATGGCCATTATTATTAAATATTAGAGGCCTGGTGCATGAAATTCATGCACTGGAGGGGAGAAGGATCCCTCAGCCCACCTGCACCCTCTCTCAGTCCAGGACCCCTTGGGGGATGTCCACCTGCCAGCTTAGGCCCACTCCCCATAAAAGTGGGCCTATGCTGGCAGTCAGACATCCTTCTTGCAGTCCGAGAGCCTGTGCTTCTTACCACCCACCTGCTCACTGTTCCTTACCCCTTGGTTTGCTGCTCCTTAGCGATACTGTAGAGGCAGGAGAGTCTCTGGCTGAGCACCGCTCCCCCTGTAAGAGCACACTAACCACCAGGGGGCAGCCCCTGGTGGTCAGTGCGCATTATAGCAACCGGCCGTTCTGGCCGTTCCGCCATGATGGCTGCTTAGGTTTTTATTATATAGGTGGTTATTATTAATAAACAGGGTGTGGTTGCTGTTGGGGTATGGCTTGCAGTGAGCTCTGGAAAACATTTTCCTATCCATTCTCAAGTCTGAAAAAGGAGTGACAGGGATTGAGGTACCCACAGTCTCAGAGAGGGGGCGTGACTTGCCATGGTCACACAGAGCAGAGCCAGGCCCCAGACCTGCGCTCCCAGTCCTCTACACAGGCTGTGCAAGGAGGAAGGCTTCAGGAACCTGCGGCAGGTTCAACAGCGGTGTAAAAATCCTACGGTCTTCACGCACCCCAATTAATATGCTGCCTCGGTAACTCCACCCAGGCAGGCTTCACGTTCCCCTGCAGAGCATGCACTGTCTTAAAATAAACCAGCCAGTCTCTGGAGACTGCGCCACTCAGTCCAGGGCTGGAGAGCCCGGAAGGTTTATGGCAAAGGCACGGGGAGCCCAGCCATGCTACTTCAAGCAATTTACACTAGGAATGTGTACCCATGATGCATATGTGACATGATGCATACACAGGTATTCACTATGGCCTTGTTATAGTAGCAGGAAGCATAGGCAACAGCTCATGTCCCTCAACAGGGCTCTTCTGTTATGGTACTTTCATATTGTGGATACATCAGCCACTTTAAAAAATGCAGAAAAGCCCTGTCGGCATGGTTGAGTGTCAAGCTATAAACCAGGAGGTCACGGGTGGATTCCCAGTTAGGGCACATGCCCAGGTTGCAGGCTTCATCCCCAATCGGGGGCGTGCAGGAGGCAGCCAATCATTTGCTGTTTCACTCTCTCATCAGTGATGTTCCTGTCTCTCTCTCCCTTTCCCTTCCTCTCTGAAATCAATAAAAAAATATAGATGTTTTAAAAAATGCAGAAAGGAGGGAAAAAGAAGATCTATGACTATGTATTTTTGGAGAATACAGAAGACTGAAATGTCAGTGGCTTCTGGAGAGGTGAAGAGGGTGGATGGGAGGCGGGTGTGGAAGGGACGATTCTCACAGAATATCCTTCTATTCCGCTGGAATCCGGAAGTATGAGAATATATCACCTATAAAAATGCCTGTGATAGTTTTTTGTTGTTGCATATGATGTTTTAAAAAAATAAAAATAAGCACTAAAAGGAATAGGTTTCAGGTGGTCAGGTTGCAGCCATCAGTCAGTGGGATATTTGGGGAACTGGAAACCCTCCCAGATCTGCAGGTGGCTGTCTTGCTTTAGAGTGGGAGCTAAAGAGCCTGGGGAGGGGACCCCCTTCCCTGTGGGTTGGAACCACTAGGGGGCACTGCACTGGTCTTTACTCCCCCCTACACATCTTCACCTCCCCCACAGGAAGAAGGGCTCCTAGAGCCCAGCAGGAAGTGGGAGGTGGTGCAGGAGCCCCTCCTGCCAGGGCAGTGCAGGTGTGACTCCTGTTTGCACAGCTGCACAGGCAGGGCCGCTGCGCTGCCCGGGGCTGGATTAAACAGAGTCACCAGGGAGATAGCTGGTGGGAGAGCTTTTCCCTGGAGGATTGCTGCATCAGATATGCAGCCTTGGGGCCACGTCCTCTTTGGTTAAGGGGTCACCCTGCTCTGAGCTCCACTTTCAAAATAGACACCCACTGGCTGTGGATTGAGAGGCATTCCATATGCTGCTCCTAACTGTAGTCTATCACACCCTACAGGAGGAGCCTGGTGGCGTGATCACCTCCGCAGGAGGTTGACTAATGGCCCCCACTCCCCAAAAAAGGATTTGTCCACCTGGAACCTCAGAATGCAATATTATTATTATTATTGTTATTATTGTTATTATTATTATTATTATTATTATTATTTGAAAGTGGGTCTCTGCAGATATACTAACGTAAGGATCACAAAATGAGATCATCCTGGGTTAGGATGGGCCCTAAATCCAAAGACCAATGTCCTTATAAAAGAGACAGGATGCACAGAGGGGGATGGAGATCCAGAGCGATGCCATCTACAAGCCAAGGAACGTCAGGGGTGCCAGAGCCAGGAGAACTAGACACGGGCATGGAGCGGGCTCTCCCTCAGTCTCGGGAAGGGAGCAGCCCTGCCAACACCTTGATTTTGGACCTGTGACCTGCAGAACTGTGAGAGAATAAAGTTCTCTTGTTGCAACCCACCCATCTGTGGTATTTTGTGATGGAAGCCTAGGAAAGGAAGAGAGCCTGTGAGTTTTGCTGAGGAAGAGGGGGTGGGGAGAAGCTTAGGGCACCGAGGGGTACCTCAGGGTCACCTGCTGCAGGGTGACCCTGGGAAGGAGGAACAGGGTGGCCTGTTTAAAGGCACACATCCAGGGAAGGCAGGGCCCGCTCCCCCCTGGTTTGGGGAGTCTCTCAACTGCCTGGGGCAAGAGCATTTCCAAAGTGGGTGTTTTTCTCTGAGGGGAAGGTGTGCCTGCACTGTCGCTAGGAAACAGGCAAGGGCCTATGGGCTCCCAGCTTGGAGTGAAGGCAGATGGTGACAAGATTAAATAGTACCTTTCATTTCAACATAGGAAATGTTTTCAATTCTCTTCTTTCTTCTTGTCTCTAAAAAAAGGCAAGTGGCGGAAATTTATTAACAAAAGCCTAGGCAGCCCCCAGAAGCAGACTTTCCCCTTGGCACACGTTTCTCCAGGCAGCCTGTAGGCACTTTGAAAGGGAGCTCTGCCCCATGGCCGTGACCTGTCAGTCACCCCAGCCTCATTCAGTTTTCACAGTCACTCCATGAAGTAGGTTCTGCTGCTATCCCATTTCACAGATGGGGAGAAGGAGGCCTACAGGACAAAAGTAACCAGTTGGGCCGGGACTGGTTTGGCTCAGTGGATAGAGCGTCGGGCTGAGGACTGAAAGGTCCCGAGTTCGATTCCAGTCAAGGGCATGTGCCTTGCTTGCGGGCACATCTCCAGTGTGGGGCTTGTAGGAGGCGGCTGATCAATGTCTCTCTCTCATCGATGTTTCTAGCTCTCTATCCCTCTCCTTTCCTCTCTGTAAAAAAAAAAAAAAAATCAATAAAATACATTAAAAAAAAAAAGTAACCAGTTGGTAAGCTGTGAAGCTGGCACTTCATACACGAAGGTGCTATCCTTTGTTATATGCCCCTTAGGGTCAATGTTTGTGAGAGTAGTTGGAAATGATAGGGACAATACAAATACAGAATCTCATTATTATCAACACGATGAGAATAAGTAACCACAGGACTCTGTGCAATGAGCACAGCAAGGAGGAAATAGCTTGGTTTTCAATTTGGGACAAGGCTAAGTGGGCCAGGGGAGGAGGCAGATGTGGAGGCTAAGATGCTGCAGGTCCGAGTCGGCTGTCTGGGTCAGCCTCTGAGCAGGTCACTTTGGGTACCGCTTCAGGCTCCAGGAGACCCAGTTTCTCAGGCTGTTCAGCCAATAATAGTAGCTGGCTGGGCTGGCCAGGGCCATGCTCCTGGCACAGTCTGCTGGCTGCTGGGAGGTAGAGGGGAAGGGGAAGATTTCAGTACCCCAGGACACATGGAGTCAAAGGCCCAGATGGCAGCTGGGTAACTGGGAGAACAGTGGGGCACAGACAAAGAGAGGGGAAGAGAGATAGATGTTCTGGGGTTTAGATCTATCAGGGTGGACAGTTGAGCAGACAAGTCCCTAAATAGTCTCTATTCTTTTTCCAACCTTACCTCCTGTCCTTAAATAAACACTGCTCCCACCAAGTGAATTGTTCTTATAATAGTAATATTTCCAGCATCTACAACTTCTCTTCTATCAAAGTGGTTTCATATCTACCATATCACATGATGCTCAACTCAGTCCTGGGGACAGATGAGACAGATGCTAACCTCCCTTTGTACATGAAAAGTGAAGTCCAGACCCATCTCTTTGCCTCATCCTCTATTTCCCTGCAATTGGGGTAGTGTTGATTCTTCTTGTAACAACTCTGAAAACTCTGTTTCCTTTTCTACTCCTAATGCCAACATCTCAATTCAGGTTTTCACTGGGCCAAGGCTCCTGTCACTACCTTTAGTCTCTCCGCAGACCAAGCCATCCAACATGTGCTCCTCCATTAGGCTTCTTAAAGCTTTGCTTTCATCATAGTCGGTCATAGCACTCACCATTGTTCCTTATTAACAAAACGAATGCCACTGCCTGGCTCCCAAAGCTCTCTTTAATTCAGCATCACCCAACTGCACTGTAAGACCTCTACTTCACTACATGCCCTCTCTGCCCCAGCCAGACCACTCTGCTCTTTGATCAACCTCGGGGCCTTGGTTCATGCTCTGCTCCCACCTGGCCTGCTTTCCTTCCACTCAGCGACAACTCTCCATGTCTAGTCATCCTTCAGGATTCAGAGCAAAACCAATCCTATTCATCCCTTCTCTGGATTCACATGTACATTCAGGGCACTAGACTTCAGCACTTGGTAGCTGGCCTCTCCAATGGCCGCCAATAATCCTCCTGGTACTCATTCCCCCATTAGTCTTCCTTAATAGGTAGAGCTGACCTGTGTAACCATTAGGATGGGACAGAAATGACGTAGTGTGAATTTCCAGGCAAGGTCATAGAAGACATTGGGACTTCTGGTTCGTTCTCTCTTGGATCGCCTGCTCTAGAGGAGTTTAGCTGCCAGGTTAAGGGTCAGGATACTTAAGCCCTATGAAAAGGTTCACGTAGTGATGAACTGAAGCTATAGGCAACAGCCTGTACTAATGGCAGGCAAGTGAGGCAGACATCATGGAAGTGGGTCTCCCTGCCCCGGTCAAGCCTTCAGATGTTGCAGCCTCAGCCACATGTTGACAACCTCCTGAGAGACCCAAGCCAGGCCATCCATACCAACTGCTTCCAAATACCTACTTAGCCACACAGTGTGAAGTGACACATGTTTGTTGTTTTAAGCTGCTAAGTTTGGGGGTAAGCTGTTATTCAGATAGGAACAGGGATAGCTCTTCCAATTGTGGCAGATGGAGGCAGATGAGTGCTGGTAGCACTGGGTCAGTGGAGGAGTTCCCTCTAAAAGTTTGCTTCCTCTATGAAGACAGAGCACCTCTGATGCCTGGGGAGGAGAGGGAACACAGATGTGAGCAGAGGGAGGGGTGGCACACTGTGTGGGCGGGCAGGACAGGGATCCCTGAGTGCACATGTGAGATTGAGATCATAAACAGGAAGAGGCAGCACAGTCAGCCCCAGTATATAATCTCTCCCAGTAGCATTCGGCCTCTCCAGCACAGCAAGGAGGAGCTAGGGCTTAACAGAGGGAGGAAGGCAAGGAAATTAAGGGTACTTGCAACCTCAGCATAATAAAATGGGCCACGGACACTAGGCTGGGTAGGGGAGGGGGCAGAAGGAATGGCAGCATCAATATGACGTGACCCTGTGCCCTAGGCCTACTGGTGAGACTTGCTGGGACCACTGAAAGGACCGTCTGCCCCATCCAAGTGCAATAAGCCATTTCCTCACCTGAGCACTGTCAAGGCCATCCTCTCTACCCCCTCCCTGGAGGGGGAAGGGAACAGGCAAAAGCGGGGAACTCTGTGTCATGATCATAGGGAATATTTTTCAAGTCACTTGTGGCTAATAATGAAAGATGGAAGCTTGGGAATCAATTTCCTTTCATCGAGCCTATTGGAGGTTATCCCTATCAGGTCACTTTATCTCACTTACATTCGGCTAAGCTTTCTTGAACGGAAGAGAAATGACTGGAGTTACAGCAGCAGATAGTGCACAAAATCTGCAGTGTAGCTTTGTAGGCAGAGCTCGTCCTGAGCGACATCTAAGTGACTTTGGGGCTTTTGTCCTTGTGAATGGCAATGCTTTAGGGGCCTTTGTGCCTGGTAACCGACTCATGTTTGCTGTTCCTGCTGCCGAGTTGTGTGGGGCCTGAAGTTAGGGCCACACAAATTCATAATTAGAGGTTGTCATGGAGACTTCTGACTGTCCACCACTATCTCTTTTCCGCTTCTCCCAAAGTAGGAGTTACAGCCTGGTGTGGCTGCCCAGCTGCATGCGACTTCCCAGCATCCCTGGGGTGGTGTGTAGCCCTCTGGTTAAGTTTAAGAGATTTAGTGGACGTGAAGCGTGCCACTTCTAGGCTGGTGGTGGGAGGCAAAGAGAGCCTCCTCCTCCTCTATGTTCTCTTTCCAGTTCCTACAAACTGGAGAGTGGAGAAGCCTGCAGCCTGGCTTCAGCCAAAGGCAAAGCCAAGGGGATGGCAAAGAAACAAGAAGGAAAGCACCTGCCAACCAGGAATGCTCACCTTGGACGGTGTCTCAGAAACAGATTCTGCCGTGAAGGTCACCAGGACGCACTGTCAGGAACAGCGCCAGCCCATGGCAGAGCAGAAGCTGAATGGCCGTGAAGTGAGATGAGAGACTCAGCTGGCCCAGCAGGGAACTCTGGAGCGAGATGGCCCTTCAGAGCGGTCCCAGATTGGGACAGGTGGGTGGGACTCTGTCCTCCATATCTACCAGTCCTCCTTACATGCAAGCTGCCCCTGCAAGTGGTGTAGCTTGTATGAGGCAGCTTCCTTGGACCAAGGGCAATTTCCAGAGAGGGACTCAGCTAGGAGCTCTCAACAATCAATGTCTCCTCAGGGAACTGGGGAAATGGGGCCTCAGTCCTGGAGGGGAGATTGGGTGCCACACAGCACCCACTGCAGCCGTCACTATGGGAGAAATATCTATGTTCTTTAAGCCATTGATTTCTCCTCGGGTCTCTTTACCACAGCAGCCTCTTCTTACCCCATCTAGCAAAGCTCTCTGTTCATTTACAGGTGCATATCTTGTCCGGAGACACACAGTAGGTCAGGGGATTGCAAAGTGTGGTCCACAGACCGGCATCATCATCATCAGCAGCAGCAGCAACAGCTGGAAACTTGTTTTAATTACAAATCTTAGCCTCACCCCAAACCTATGAGTCAGAAACTGTGGGGATGGGGCCCTGCGACCTGTGCTTCAACAAGCCCTTGAGGCACACCCAAGATGGAGAATCACTGCTCTAGGTTTTTTCCTTCTATTTTCAGAGCATCAACCACTGTGCAGCACACATGAGGCCTAGAGGGTAAATTGGAGAGCTTCTCTGTCAAATCCTGGGGCTGCGCATTAAGTTGCTCACGGCCTAATGATGTTACATCTGCTGTCTGAATCTTCCCACCCTCCCTTTGACACTATTAGCTCCCTTTTCTCCTCTGTCTTGGATCCTCACAGCTTTTGGACCAGTCCAATCTGGCTTCCAGGCCCAGCTGTGTCTGCTACTGGCTTTAGACAAACGGTTTGCTGGGCCTCGGTTTCCTCATCTGTACAACAGGGGTAAGACCCACTCTATATGTTAGTTATTGTGAGATCAACATAAGAAAACATATCTGTATCTTGTTAGCTATTATCAAAACCTTATTGAGCCAAAACCGGTTTGGCTCAGTGGATAGAGCATCGACCTGCAGACTGAAAGGTCCCAGGTTCAATTCCGGTCAAGGGCATGTACATTGGTTGTGGGCGCATCCCCAGTAGGGGGCGTGCAGGAGGTGGCTGATCGATGTCTCTCTCTCATCAATGTTTCTTTCTATCCCTCTCCCTTCCTCTCTGTGAAAAATCAATAAAATATATTTTAAAAAACCTTATTGAAACATGTTCAATGGGCAAAGACTTCATTTTGCTTACATAAAAGACCATGGATTTAAAAAAAGTGGTTGATTTTTAGCTTACATCGGATGAAAAGGAGTCATGTGTGAATAACAGTATGATTTAATGGAGGGCCACTGGTCCATCCCTTCAGTGGTCAGAGACCATCGGATTGGAGAGAGAGACAGGCCAGGTCAGGCCAGCTCTTAGTTACAAATGAGTCTCTAGCTGATCCTAGGTTCACATTTTCTGTCACTTTGTGTTTCTTGAAAGACTGAGATGCCTGTGGTCACATGAGATAAGGAATAGGGATATAATTCACCTTGACTTCGGACTCATCAGCTGTTTGTATTATTATCCTGAAATAGCACTTCTCAGAGTTCCTAGACCCATGCTTAGGAGTTTCTGTGCACCCCTTCCCCAACTTTCATGTGCCTTTATTTGAACAGCCCCACCAGTGACTATCTTGGGCAGACCGCCCTGGTCATTACTTTCCCCAGCTGACAGTTTGCATCCTCTGGGGTAGCCCATAGCCAATGACCGACCTGTGCAGAAATGGGTAAAATTATAGTTTCCAAAAAACAAACAAACAAAAAACAGTCGTAGCAATATCTCTGGTCTCACATGGTCTTCGGGAACCATATGGCTGCCCCGAGAGCTAGAGTCTATTTCCCCTGCCCTGCCTTTGAATTGGGTGAGCCCCTGTGAGGACTCATCAAAGAGTGTGGAGAAAGTGACGCTGTATGATGGATGAGGCTAGGCCAGGAAAGGCAATGTTGCTTCCATTTGCCTCTCTGTTCACTGGCCTTGGAACTTGGCCACCGAGGCCACAGGAAGAATGTATGGATTAATTAGTTGGGATGCATTGCAGCTGGGATGGGATGCATTGCCAGACATGAGAGTAAGACTCCAGGGGGTTTCATGTCAGCCTTCAGCTGACACGAAGTACAGAGGAGATGTGCTGTCCCTCCAGTCCTGCCTAGATTAGAGACTCATGGGAAAAATATGTGGTCATTGCTTTAAACAACTATGTTTACAGCCGAAACCAGTTTGGCTCAGTGGATAGAACGTCGGCCTGTGGACTGAAGGTTCCCAGGTTTGATTCCGGTCAAGGGCATGTACCTTGGTTGTGGGCACATCCCCAGTAGGGGGTGTGCAGGAGGCAGCTGATCGATGTTTCTCTCTCATCGATGTTTCTAACTCTCTATCCCTCTCCCTTCCTCTCTGTAAAAAAATCAATAAAATATATTAAAAACACACACACACAACAACTATGTTTACAGATGGTTTACTGTACAGCAATAGCTACCTGATTTAGATTAAGGTGCTTGTGTAAAAGGTGCTACATAATAAAGCCGAAAATGGGACTTCGGCACTGGGGGAAGAGCGGGGGGAGAGGATGTGGATGGAGGATGGAAGGACCTGGAGGAAATGGCTAATAAAAACCTAAATAGCTTCAAAGGGACGGTCAGGGCAAGCTGGGTGACCCTGGCAGCCCACAACAGTGCTTCTGGTCCCATGTACTCCTCCCCTTGAAATGAGCAGGCCCCGGTTTGCCTGATGGAATAGGGCAACATTAACACTGTCACTGTTTTAAAGCTACTGCAGGGGAGGGGCAGGGAAAGATGGACTCATGGGCTAATCTATCATTACTCTAAGCAAACACTTTAGAAAACAAATATACAGCCCTAGCCGGTTTTCTCAGTGGGTAGAGCATTGGCCTGTGGACTGAAAGGTCCCAGTTCGATTCTGGTCGGGGGCTCAATCCCCAGTGGGGGTAGGGGATGACAAAAGGGTGCAGGAGGCAGCTGATTAATAATTCTCATTATTGATGTTTCTACCTTTCCCTCTCCCTTCCTCTCTGATATCAATTAAAATATATTAAAAACAAACAAACAAAACCCCACAAATATACATAGGCTATATATCTAACCTTTACAATAAAAGAAGCTTACAAATAACATGATTTTGATTTGCCTTTTCACGGTCATTCTTAATTCTAAGAATTTCCAGGGTTAAAAACTCTAACTCGCTAAGGGAACAATGATTTTACCATTCCATGCAAACTGGGATGGCTTTCTTGCTAGGCTGAGGTTACCCCTAGACCACATTTGGGGCTGGGACATGAGATCTGAAGCTATAGACTCCTAAGGAGATTTTTCTCATGACAATAGGGACACTTTGAACCCAATTATACAGTAGCTGTGTTTAAACTCTGTGATTCCCAGTTCACACTCTCCTAACGGGGGGTGGTCTCAGCTTGTGGGCCCTGGATTATACCTTCCCTAATTATCAAGTTTGGTTTGAATCCCTACCCCCATCCCTTCCTCATCCCACTGAAACTCCTCTAATGCTATTTTGAATTCTTTTCATGCTCTTCCAAACTGGCAGGGCCACACCTCTTGAATATATTTAAATTCAGTTGGATTCCGAACATTCCTCCTGTCTTTGTCTGGCTCCCACTGAGGCCATTTCAAAGACAGACAGAATGCACAGAGATGATCCTTGCTACTCATTTATAATAATAGTGTAAGAATTGGAGACAAATGAAATGCCAGGAAAGACACTTGACTCTCGGGTCACACTCAGGGCGAGGCAGCAGGGAGGAAGCATGCCAGTAGCTCTTCCAGGCCAGGAGTCCTCAGGCCAAATGCAGCACTTGGCATCTATGACCCACACAGCTCCGTAAGCCAGTGCCAGATGCACGATGCAAAGTCTACCAGATGCCCAAGAGGGGCAAACAGCAGGTGTGCATCTGTTCATTGCACACCTGCTCACAGGTACACAGAGGCACAGGACATAGGTGACGAACTTAATATCACTTCTGTGCCCAGAACTTGAGATGCAGAAACCCAGCAACTAGAACAGGCCTGCAACCTGTCTCCCACCCAGGGAAAGACCAGATAAACTCATGTATATGGAGGTTTGGAGGTGGTTCAGGGATATCTACCTAGAAGGGCTTAGGAAGAGCCATCTGGTTGAAGAGGAAGCTGGTAGACTTGGGTAGAGCTGTGTCAGTGTTTTCACTTGTAAACTAGTGGTCCAGTGCATGAAATTTATAACTAGTGGTCCAGTGCATTAAATTTATGCATGGAGCGGAGGGGGTGGGCGGTCACCTCAGCCCAGCCTGCACCCTCTTGCAACCTGAAACTGCTGGCTCTTAACCACTCATCTGCCTGCCTACCTGATCGCTCCCAACTGCCTCTGCCTGCCTGATCACCCCTAATTGCCCTCCCTGCTGGTCTGATCTCTCCCCCAGCTATCCTCCCCTGCTGGCCTGGTTGCCCCCAACTGCCTTCCCCTGCTGCCCTGATCTTGCCTCTAACTGCCCTCCCCTGCCAGTCTAATTACCTTGGCCCCCCCCTACCATGGCTTTGTCCAGAAAAAAGTCAGATGGCTGGTCAACTGGGTCTATTACCCTTTTTTAAAAAAATAAATTTTTTTTTAATTGATTTCAGAGAGGAAGGCAGGGAGAGAGAGAACATCAATGATAAGAGAGAATCATTGATTGGCTGCCTCTTGCATGCCCCCTACTGGGAATTGAGCCTGCAACCCAGGCATGTGCCCTTGACAGAATCAAATCCAGTACCCTTCAGTCCTCAGGCTGATGCTTTATCCACTGAGCCAAACTAACGAGGGCAGCATATTATCCTTTTATTAGTATAAATAGATTATATAGGGTAGGATTGCTTAAATGAGGGGAAAGTCTTTTTCAGCAGGAGGAGATGCTCTTGGCAGACAAAAATACATAATTCCTATATTTGGACTGATAGCAAGCCATTAGCACCATACTGCCAAACTGGTCATTAAAAAATTGAACCTCTTTCTTACACCTTACACCAAACAGCTGTTGCCCTTAAAACTCCTCCTCAGCCCCCATCTTAGGTTCTGCCTTCACAGTTAACCCAGATTAGGTTCTGATTGATCCATTTCTATGCCAGTCAGCATCAGAAGCTCTGCCTCCTAGGCAACCATTGGATCCTTGCAGTTCACCCAGATTTCGTTCTGATTAGCTGGTTTCTATGCCAGTCAGTGTCTCTGGGCCTGATCAGAGAGGCAGGGCTGATCAGCAGTCCCTGCACAAGCTGGGAGAGAAAGAGAGGCATGGCTGCTGGTGAAGCCCAGAGAGAAAAAGAGAGGCAAGGGCTGATCAACAGTGGCCACAGAGGCTGTGGATCAAACCCCATCTCTCTCTCCAGGCCTCTCTCCGGGCCTGATCCGCAGCCTTCTTGGTAGTCTGACTGCAGGATTGACTTCTGGTGTTCAGTCGAGCTTTTGGTCATTACAGACCCTGGATTTTTATATATATTAGGATGAAGATGATAACTCACCACCCTCACAGCTACCAGTAGACACTTAGACCAGGAGTATATAGAGGGCAGTGCCTTACTCTACCAAAAAGACCCTCTACCCTCGTATGGTGGGGTTCAGGCAATAGAGTTATTGGACTTGATGTGGGAGGCCCTTTGAGAGCAGAAAATCATGCTCAAATCCCTCATAACAAAATATGTTCTCTGGCTCAGTGAGTGAATAGGTTGGCAAGAGTGGCTGGGGATTGCTTTCCAGGTAGGAAAGCTGAAAGAAGAGCTTACACCTGGGCGGGCAGTACTCTTCCAAAGACCCGATGGTGTCACCTACTCCTCTGAGTATCGAGTCGGCAGAGGACTGCAGCACTCATTTAATCCAATATTAAATGTGTCTGTATTAGCACTAGCCCCAGACTTAATCAGCCTTCACACCTATGGCTGACACTTTTTGCATGGAAGTTGAGGAATCAAAAGAGAGTAGGAGAAAAATTCTAGCAGCTTCTTGCAGCTTCACACTTGGGGGAAACCCCAGTCCAGGCAGCACCACCTTGGAAAGGGTGCAAGCCCAACCCCCACAGAGCCTGCACATGGCTTGACCTGCAGAAGGCTGAGCAGGGTCTGTGGCTGCGCGATAGCAGCAGCCCAGAGCCCTGTCTGCTGGTCTTTAAGGAAAGATGAGATTTGGGAAGTTGTGTGTAGGGACAGGCAGGACAGAGCACACATGAGCAAAGGCTTAGAGGTGGGAGCATGCCGGGGCCCGTGAGAACACTGGTCGAGCCAGAACAGAGTATTTGGGGCACATAGGGAAGGACCATATGTTGGGCTTCCTTGACTACCAGGCCAAGAAGTTTGGACCTTACCCTGAGGGTGCTGGGGAGTCACAGATGGTTCTTGGGCAGAAGATTAATTTGATGCATATAGTGAGGTATAAGGATAAAACTAACCGACTCCATGAAGAAATTATTTGCAGTTGAGAGTCTAGAGGCAAAGAGGCCAGCCTGGCATCTATGGCTTTAACCCAGCATGAATTGATGGGGCCTGGGTGAGGGGAACTAATTAATCTTAGAAACATCGGGTGGAAGAATCCCCAGAAGTTCTTCTGGGTCCCAGACTGACTCTGACGCCACTACTTCTTGGTTTTTGGCATCAATGACACTGATCTGGCTATTTCTCATCTGTGGGTGTTTTCCTGGAAAAACTTAGAGTTGTCTCCAAGAAAATGACTGAGTGGACACATGCAGATCTGAAGTAACGAGCCATGTCAGGAAAGATGTTCCCAAAGCTGACTGTGAGGAAGGCGTAGGCTTTCAGCGAGGCAGGCTCAGCCCTGTTTCTGCGGATCCGAGTGCCAGGCTTGGGTTGAGCATGAAGCTCCAAGGAATTTAGGCTGATCTTGCAGTTCTGCAGGATGGCAGCCAGAAAGGCTCACCAGTCCCCATGTGGCAGCCCCAGGGCGCTCTCTGGCAAGGAAAATGGGCAGTTGCTGATATCACGTTAAATCCCAGCACGTGGCCCCAGGAGGTGTTCTGCTCTATCAGTCAGCCAAAATAACTATTGCTATAGACCTGGAGCTTACCGAGTCGGTGACTACTCCATGTTAAGATATGTGAGAGCATAGATACCCTGCAGAGACCTGCACATTGAAAACTACAAAACATGGCTGAGAGCAATCAAAGATCCAAACAAATGGAGGATATACTGTGTTCATAGGATATATTGTGACCATAGGACTCAGTATTGCTAAGATGTAAATTCTCCCAAATTTTTCTACAGGTCAATGAAATTCCATTCAAAATCCCAGGAGGTTCTTTTGTAGAAATAGACAAGCTAATTCTAAAATTTACATGGAATAACCAAAACAACTTTGAGAAAGTTGGAGGAAAGCTGCTTGACTTCAAGTTCACTAAAAGTTCATCTGGAGAGGGTGGTATGGGCATAAAGATAGACAAATAGATCAATGGCACAGGATAGAAAGTCCAGAAATAAACATAAATGTATATGGACAAATGCTTTTTTAAAAATATATTTCTTTATATATATTATTGGTCTTTTCACAGAGAGGGAGTGGGACAGAGAGTTAGAAACATCGATGAGAGAGAGAGACATGGATCAGCCACCTCCTGCATGCCCCCCACTGGGGATGTGCCCACAACCAAGGTACATGCCCTTGACTGGAATCCAACCTGGGACCCTTCCGTCCACAGGCGACGCTCTATCCACTGAGCCAAACCGGTTTCGGCTGAACAAGTGATTTTTAACAAAGGTGCAAAGGTAATGCAGAGGAGAAAAAGCAGTCTTTTCAATAAATAGTGCAAAAGAATGAACTTCACTCCATACCTCTGACCATATAAAAACACACCAACTAACTCAAAGTTGATCAGATTTAAATGTAAGTCTAAAACTAGAAACTTTGTAGAAGAAAACAGGAGAAAATCTCGTGCCTTAGACTAGGCAAAGTTTTCTGGAACACCAAAAACATGACTCAGAAAAGAAACAAAAGAAATAGATTTCATCAAAATTAAAAATTTTCTCTATTTGAAAGACACGTAAAAGAATGAAAAGATAAGCCACAAGTTGGGAGAAAATATTTATAAATCATATATCTGATAAAAGTCTTATTTCTGGTATATATAATGAACTCTCAAAACTCAATAGTAAGAAACCAAGCAACCCATTTTTTTGTTGTTGTTTAATTGGCAAAAGATTTGAACAGCCCTGGCCTATTTGACTCAGTGGATAGAGCTTCGGCCTGTGGACTAAAGTGTCCTTGATTTGATTCTGCTCAAGGGCCCGTACCTCAATTGTAGGCTCAATCCTCTGCCCTTTTGTTTCCTGCCACTCTCTAAAAATCAATGGAAAAATATCCTCAGGTGAGGAGTAAAAAAATTTTTTAAAAGATTTGAACAGACACTTCTCCAAAGAAGATACAGATGGCAAATAAACACATAAAAAGATGCTCAACACCACTAGCCTTTGAGAAATACAAATTAAAACCACTATGAGCTATCATTACATCCCTACTAGAATAGGTAAAATTAAGAGACTGACCATCCCAAGTGTTGGAAAGGATGTGAAGTGATTGGACCGCTCATACACTGCTGGGGGGTGGGGGTGGGGTGTAGGGAATGGTACCATCACTTTGGAAAACTGCTTGTTAGTTTCTGGTAAGTTAAATCATAAAATCCAGTCCACTCCTAGGTGTTTACTCCAGAGAAACCAAAGCATATGTCCATTCAAAGACTTGTGTGCACACACACACACAAATATTCATGTGTTCACAGCAGTGTTACTTTGTGTACATATATTCATAGCAGCCTTATTTATAATAGCCTCAAACTGGAAATACCCCAAATGTCCATCAAGTGGGGATGGATAAACAAATTGTCATATGTCCATTCAATGGACAAGCCATATATATCCAGCAATAAAAAAGGAATAAACTATTAGGACAAGCAAGAATAAAAATTAACCTCAAAATAATTATGCTAAGTGAAAGAAGCCACACTAAAGAGCACACTGTTTCATTCTGGAAAATGTGTCTAATTTGTAGTGTTTTTTTATTTTATTTTATATTTTTATTGATTTTTCACAGAGAGGAAGGGAAAGGGATAGAAAGTCAGAAACATCGATGAAAGAGAGACATTGATCAGCTGCCTCCTGCACACCCCCTACTGGGGATGTGCCCACAACCAATGTACATGCCCTTGACCAGAATCGAACCCGGGACCCTCCAGTCCCTAGGCCAAGGCTCTATCCACTGAGCCAAACCAATTTCGGCTAATTTGTAGTTTGACCAGTCGTTGCCTGAGGATAGGTGGGGAGGAAGGGGAAAGCGAGAGGAATCATAAAGGGGCACCAGGAAACTTTGGGGGATGATGTTCACTATCTTTGGTGATCGTGTCATGGATACACACACATGTTAGATGTCATGACGTTATACACTTTATATATGTACAGTTGGTTGTTTGTAAATTACACCTCAATATAACTTTTTTTGGGGAAAACCTCCACGTTCTCTATATGGCGAAGCTGCCACTGACCTCTGCTTCCAGAACAGTGCTCGGAACATAGAAAAAGCCAAGTGAGTATTTCTTGAGTGATGGCTTCTCGGCCCTCTTTTAACCATTGACAACAGTTGTTAAGAACAAGGTGGGGCTCCCCAAACAATAGGACATAAAGTTGCCACCTGGCACAGTAATCCCACACCTGGATATATTGCCAAGAAAAATAAAAACGTATGTTCACGCACACACACACACACAAAATTGTTCATAATAGCCAAAAGGTAGAGACAACCTAAATGTCCATCAAGTGACAAATTAAACAAAATGTAGTGTATCCAGCAATGGAATGTTATTTGGCTGTAAGAAGGAACGAAGCACTGGCACATGTTTCCACATAGATGAATTGTATTGCAGGTGAAGGAAGCCAGGCACAAAGACCACATATTATACAATTCCATAAAATGCCCATATTAGACACATCTACAGAGGTAGTGCTGGGGAGGTGGGTGGTGGGAGAGGATGGCAGGTAAAATCTAAAAGGTACGATGGGTTTTTTGGGGGCTGATAAAATGTTTTAAAATTGTATTGATGGTTGCATGTATCTGTGAATACACTAAAAAACATGGAATCATAAACTTAAATGGCTGAGTTGTATGCTTTGTAGATGATATCTCCATAAAGCTGGTTTGGTTCCGTGGAGAGAGCATCAGCCTTTGGACTGAAGGGTCCCAGGTTTGATTCTGGTCAAGGGCACAGGTCAAGGTTGTGGGCTCCATCCCCAGCAGGGGGTGTTCAGCAGGGGGTGTTCAGCAGGCAGCGGATCAATTATTCTCTCCCATCATTGATGTTTCTCTCTCTCCCTCCCTCTTCCTTCCTCTCTAAAATCAGTAAAAATATATTAAAACTAACTAACTAACTAAATAAATAAATAAATAAATATAGAACATGGTGGCATGTCAGGGGAGGCACTTTTGTCCAGGGTTTGAGTGGCGAGTGCTAATCTCTGATTCCTACCAGTTCACTGGCAGGGTTAGGACCCCATCAAGTGCCCGAGCATGCAGGAGGCACCACGTGCCCAGCAGAGGAGGGGCTAAGGGCCCAGAGAGGGTGCTGGGCCTGCCCAGGTCCCTGATGGCGAGCCCTGCATGGAGGAAAGGCTCCTTCTCTTGGGACAAGCCAGTGACAGCAGTAACTCGCAGCCCTCAGCCCACGGCTGGGCTCCACACCGCCTTGAGCTCCGCTGAGTGACAGGACGTCCCCCCGCTGCCTGGCAGAGAGAATACCTTCTATTTATAACAAACACCTCTCCTCCCAGGAGAGCACTGTGTTTCCCCAACATTGATTCAATAAGCCAGCTAAACGGAATTGAATTAAAATTCACAGCAGCCACTCGCAACAAGCCTACCGCTTTTCCCTGCCTCTCTGCTCCTCATGACTGCTGTGCTACTCTCAGCAAAATAAGTTAGTCTCCTACGGACCTGCCCCATCGATCTAGGGGCCTCCACTCCCCGCTGCTCCGGGCCTGGGAGGGAAGACGTGTGCCTCCTAGGACCTTTCTCCCCTAGGGGAAACACAAGGCCAGAAGACAGGGGTCTTTAAGGGTTACCCTCTCCTCTTTCCATAAACATCTAAACCATTAACACCCAAAGGTGAGAACTGTAATGATGGGATAGCAGGCACAAAAGAGGCATACGTAGACTGAGGGTGGCGTTGGACCCTTTTCTAAGCCTTAATGCAAAGCGCATAGGCCGCCGGCTGCTTTGCCTCTGCCGAAGGGCAACATAGACTCCTGGTCGGCATGATGGGAGGGTCTTTCACTGGGCAGAGGCCCCTGATGGACTCTGCTCTCTCCTTCCCCTTCGTACAGACTGGCCCTCGTCCGTCCATACTCCTGGCCTGAGGGACAGAGAGCAGTGAGGGGCCAGAGAGGAGACTGCCCCTGTCTGACTGGATTGATGGATGGATGTCTCCAGCCCCTCTCCCCCAACACACACACACACACACACACACACACACACACACACACACGGAATTCCATCTTCTCTAGGCCTTTATCCTGCCCTGCACCTGGCAGAGTGTTTGGAGGCCAGAGGGATAAGGATAATGCTGGGACAGGGGTCTGCTGCACACCTGCCCACTCCTCATAATGACACACACAATCAATGAACCAATCGAAAGGGAGTCCTCTTTGTAGTCACTGTGTGCCTGCTGTGGCCACCTTCTGTAGGGAAGGGCACCTCTGTGGGGAGATGCAGATGCTTTAGAGATGAGAGCCTGAGTGTCTCCCAGGGTAGGGGAAGCCACGGGGCACAAAACCCTCGGGACCTGCAATCCTAACGGGGTTTTCTTCTTCTGTTTTGTTTTGTTTTAATATATTTTTATTGATTTCAGAAAGGGAGACCGAGGTAGAAACATCAATGATGGGAGAGAATAATTGATCAGCTGCCTTCTGCACACTCCCTATTGGGGATCAAGCCTGCAACCTGGGCATGTGGCCTGACCGGGAATCAAACTGTGACCGCCTGGTTCATAACTCAAAGCTCAACTACTGAGCCACACCGGCTGGGCCTAAAGAGCTTTTCAGATCATACAAAGGACTTGTATGCATACATATGAGCATAACCAATGGACACAAATTGCAGGGGCAAGGGGTGGGGGAGAAGAGGGTGTAGGGCATGTGTTGGGGTTTGGGGAGCAGCCGGGGAGAGGTCAAAGTCGGCAAAAAGAGACGTAATACTTTAAACAGTAAAGAATTTAAATTATGGAAAAAAGGAAGGAAGGAAAGAAGGAAGGAAGAAAAAGAGCTTTTCTCACAGAATCTTGGGGTGTGGAACTGCCTGGGGGTCAGATAGTCAACCTCCTGCCCCATCCCCTCATCCGCTGGCCAGCATCAACAGTATGTAAAAGGCAGGAGTTCTAGTGCCCTTCTTCTGAGCTTCTGAGGAAGTAAGGATGTGGGAATAGGGCAAGGAGGATTTGGGTAACAAGCCTTTGTCTGGACCCAAGCCCGGCAAGCATCCAACTTACTTGCTGAGTCTCTACAGTGCTCTTTTTAAATAATTAGTGAGGACACCCCCTCTCCCGCATCAGGAACCAAGGAAGCCACCGTCTACTTACTTGAAAATTTAATTAACCATCACTGTCTAGCTCTTTGCCTAAGAAACAGGGCACTTCTCTCTAGAGGACAGGGGAGGTGATTTGCAGTCGTTCTGTAATGTGAGAGGAATCCGTCTCGTGTGCTGGTGGAAAGGGCAGGAGGCTGATGAAGACGATAGTTGCATGGGGGCTGGGGTGGGAGTTGACGAGTGAAAACACTAGAAGATGCCGGCACTGAAGACAATACTGTGGCCATTTCAGCAGAGAACAACAAAGGCAAGCCCCCATTAGTGAAGGCGCTTAGGTTGACTCCAGTGTGATGGCTTCTTCTATGCCTGTACCTTCCCTCTGCCCAGCCCACTGAGCTTCACTCCATTCCCCACCAGCTCCCAGCCCTTCACCTGCCCCACCTGGTCAGTTCACAAATGTATGAAAACAGTCCATGCAGACTGTCTCCTCTCTGAGGGGAAAATGCAGCTGCACAACAGAAAGCCTTCCACAATCACAAATTACCTTCCTGTGAGATCCTGGTAAGTGCAGATTTTCTTCTGGGTGCTGTGTCCCCCACTGGGAATGTTTCAGTCCAAATCGCATGTTCCCATTGATTGCCTCTCCACTAATCACAGCCCCATGGGCCCCATTTGTTGGATGGACTCGAGCCAGGCTTCCTAGGTTCAAGTTCTAGCTCAGCCATTTGCTAGTTGTGTAACGTTGGGCAAATTGCCTAACCAATCTGTGCCTTAATTTCCTCCTCTACAAAATCTGGGCAACGGGTCTATCCACCTCATAGGGTTATGATAAGGACTAAATGTATTAATCCACCTAAAGCATTTAGAATAGTGCCAGCAATATAGTATGTTCTAAGAGAACGTTAGCTAATACCCAATTATTCACATAATTTGTCTGCAATGCGGTTGAAATTCTCTTTTGTAATATGAGTGAGTGGGGATTTTCTTATCTATCCAGAGGAAATATTTACAGAACTTTTCATAGACTAACTGGTTCCCCAATCCATTTTTTTTTTGCAAAGCACATCTTGTTTCTCAGCTGAGAATTCTCTGATTACAAGGATGTTTGTCACATCTTGGGGTGAAGGAGGTGGCTGTAATTTCCACATAATAGTGTGTCTCCTAGGTCTCTTGGGGCTGGGAGATGAGAGTTTGAGTCAGTTGTTTGAAGTGCAGTCAACATAAGCAACTCCATTAATTGTCTTTGTTATTCTCTGCTGAAACGGCCACAGTGAAATCTTCAATGGCTCTACCTTCTGGTGTTTGCTGATGTTCCCAGGGCAGGGGGCCACTCCTACTCAAGAGTAACAAGAACAATCTAAGTAACAAGTACAAGAGTAACAAGTACAACCCACACATTTTAAAAAATATTCAGCCCATTTCCTCTCCCTCACTAACAGAAATGACCAACAGCTCAGTCCCCTAGGCCACGCACCTCCCCTCCCACCCCCACTCTCCCACAGGGCACATTTCTCTCTCCACCAAAAGGAAGCCCTTCCCCCAGAAGGTTTTTATGATGAATCAATGAGCCCGAGTCCATGAAAGGATCTGAAGACTTATTTTAGTCATAGTCTAACTACAAACCATCCTAATGATGACTTTTATTTATCTTTAATGATTTCAGAGAGGAAGGGAGAGGGAAACAGAGAGAGAACATCAATGATGAGAGAATCATTGATCGGCTGTCTCCTGCACAACCCCCACTGGGGATTGAGCCCACAACCCATGCATGTGTCCTTGACCGGAATTGAACCCGAGACCCGTCAGTCCGAAGGCTGACACTCTCTTCACTGAGCCAAACCAGCGAGGACATGATGACTTTTCTTATTGCTAGCGGTCCAAGTTTGGGCTTCAGCAAGGTGGATGATGGCTGTGTTAAAGATGATACACCAGGGCTAGAAAGTTTCTCTCTGGAACTCACACACCCTCCACCTGGTCAATGCCCAACTCCCCTATCTGCATTTTCACAGAACCAGGCAGTTCTCCCTCATAGCTATTGCCACATGTTTGTTTTTCATTTATACTTGCGTGATTTTCTTTCTTTCTTTCTTTTTTTTTATTCCCCAGTGACCCAAAGCTCTGTAAAGGCAGGAACAATTTGGCTCTTAGAGCCAGCACCTAGCAGCACACCTGGCATGTGATTGGTGTCCCATAATACTTTCTGGGAAAAGAAATGAGCAAATGGGCCCTTTGAGATATCGTTTCTGTGCAGGGCAGGGAGAAGAGGAGGGAGTCACAGGAATCTTGGCACTTTCATGGGGCCTCCCCATCCCCATCTGGGCTTTACTCCTGATAAAATCTGCTCCTGAGAAATGTCAAGGGCAGCCACAGTTCCCAAGGTGAATCCAGCCAGTGCCTCGCTGGCCTTTTACTCTCAGGCTATAGTATACTATGTTTTTTACATACAACATAATGAGGACTCGTATCATAAGAAAGCACCTCCCCGATGGTAACAACCTGCAAAAGGGCATTATTCAGCATATTCCTCCCTGTTCAACAAGCGGGGAAGAGACTTGGAACTTTCTGGCAAACCTTTCGAGAGCTGGTCCCTCCCTTCCCCTTTTTCATTCTCCCTTATCTCTCAAATCTCAATTGTTGTGTTACAAGGCAGTGAGCTAAATGCTGAGCAGAAGGGTCTGGAAACTTCAACTCCCTGGGGCTGCAGGCCGCCCTCGTCAGAGGCCCAGGAGCTGATGCAAATGCATACTCATGGCTATACCTCTGGGAGAGCCAAAATCCCAGGTTCCGAGGCCTCCAGGAATCCCCCTGATAGCAGGGCAGGAGAATCTGCATTAAAAACGTTGTTTTCTTTAAACTCTTAAGAGGTGTCTCATTGAGGCAGTCTTAAGAAAGGTTTTAATGGCATCCCTCCCTGTTGCCCCTGAACTGAGCACCCAGGTTACTTGGTCATCATTATGATTCTGCAGCAAAGAAAGTGGTATTTATTGGTACATCTGGCTCAAGCAATAACCCATAGGTGGCATGATGGAAGAGAGGGTGGAGGTAGACTAGCCAAGGTCACATAGCAAGAGAGTGGTAAAACTGGCCCCAAACCCCACTTTTCCACTTCATTTACCTTCCTCACAACACAGGAAGATGGCCAAGTGTTTTTTTCAGACTCTAACCCTGTAAGACCCATTTCAACTAATCCAAGGGCCGAAGCCCAGAAATGCCATGGTGTAGGAGACTCACTGGGAAGTCTGGTGAGCCTGCAAGTTCCCAGGCCCAGTGCCCAGATATTGGATGCAGAAGGCCTAGGACCACGTGGAGGGAGAATACAGTCTACTTCAAGCCCAGCCAGTCCAGTGGGCATTTGGATTGGTGACTATTGCAAATGCAAAAGAGAGAGAGAGAGAGAGAGAGAGAGAGAGAGAGAGAGAGAGAAAAGATTGCAAATGCACTGAGGATGTGAGCTCTGACTGCCTCTCTCTGAGGGGCCTAAGCATCCTTATCTGCGATTCTAACAGCCCTCAATGCACTCTTGCCCTCCTTCCTGCCCTATCCTAAAATAAAGAAAATTTGGAATGAGTCAGGATCCTTAATACCATATTGCCTGGCACTGAATAAATGTTTAGAAATATTTTTTTGCCTAGATAGAATGAAGAAAGGAAGGAAGGAGGGAGAGAGGGAGAAATCAAAGCAGGCTGACCACGTTGTCATGTTTATCCATAGAGAAGAATTTATCTCCACAGGTAACACTGTTTCTCCAGAGCCCCATTTACTTATGTAATTCCTGAAAGGAGTCCCCAAGACTCTTCTCCCCACCCCATCCCCACACCTGTCTCTATTAATCCTATTTCTTTAGACACCACCCTCACTCACGCGGACCCTCTAATATCCCTACCGACCAAGGCTCATCTCTGGGCCACCGAAAGGGAAAGAGTTAACACATTTCCCTGTCAGTGCTTTAAGCTGAGTGTGACCTGTATTGTGACCCATCTTCAGCCCAGGAGTTTTAATTGGTGTCTAATGAACAAATCTCTTGTCCTTGCCTATGTTTTGCGAACTGCAGACAAGTTAATAGTATGAAGATGGTTTGGTTATGGAGAACAATTGCTTCAAAAAACTGCCTGGTTCCCAATCCCGCCTTCTATTCCTCTTTCCTCTTGGGCTCAGTCCTCTTTCTTAGAGTGGCCTCGCTGAAACAAATGCTCTCACCTCAAAAGATCAGTTCAATATTCTTAGACATCTGACTCACGGGAAAAATGAGACATTAGCTGTGGCAACCCCAAAGCATCTTTTCCTCGTGCCCTCCTTCTCTGCTTTGTTTTTGCTTTTATTTCTGATAACCTACTGTTTTTGAATTGGAATAGCTGCTGACATTTCAGTTTTCTCAATTGCAAAAACATGGAGAGTCAGCCATAAAGAGACTACAAGGCATAAGAAAGCTGAGAGAAAAGGAGATATTCGGGAATGGGAGGGAAAAAAGGAAACAGATGAAGGAGTCAGGCCTGTTCACCACATCTGAAGGTCTAAATTCTTACAGCAAACTGACTTTAAGCTGGGACTTCTGAATATTTGGGATACTAGTGGCAACAATGGGTTAAGTACATAAAGGTTCGTTTTCTCCTGTAAAAGAAGACTAGAGGTGGGCTTTCCTCTGTTATGCAAGCTCATTTCATCAATGTGGCTTCTATCCTCAGTCACCTCATGATTATAGAAACCTATGCACCAAATAACAGAGCCCCAACATATATTAATTGCCCAATCAGTGTGGCTCAGTGGTTGAGCATCGACCTATGAACCAGGAGGTCACGGTTCAGTTCCTGGTCAGGGTACATGCCCAGGTTGTAGGCTTGATCCCCAGTCGGGGGCATGCAGGAGTCTCTCATCAATGATGTTTCTATCTCTCCTTTCCTCTCTGAAATAAAAAAATATATATATATGTTTAAAAAATATATTAATCAACACTGAGAGATGTGAAGGGAGATATAGACAGTTTTACAATAATAATTAGAGACTTTCATATCCACATTTAATAATGGATAGAACATCTAGATAGAAGATAAGTAAGGAAATAGAGTTGTACGCAGTCCAAAAGGAACCGCCTCCTCTAAATGTCAATTGCAGAGAGAAGGAGCAAGGCCACCCCTGTTATAGTAACCGCCTCTGCACTGTTTGTGCCATTGCTTATCTATGGCTGTTCAGATGCACTTTTCCATGAAGGGCAACCTTAGGCACCAAAGCAGCTCTGCTCTCAGGTCATAAGTCCAGGCTCAGCTCTTGTTTTCAGATCCTACACAGTGCCGGAGAGATGGACCGATGGGCCACCTAGCACCAGTTACATGCTTTGCCACCAAAGCACGCAGACCCTTGTCTGAGCCTTGCTTGGAGTCAGACTCCTCTTCTTCAATTATTTCTTTTCAAGGAACTTTTCTTCCAGCTCCGGGGCTGCAGTTAGACACTGCCCGTATCTTTCCTCAGCTAAGCGCTCTGACCTCAAAAAAACACATGCACCAATTTGAATTCAAGGAAGACAGATCAGACATCTTTTCCTTCTGTCCCAGAAGGCCCTAGGAAAAGCTGGTTCACTCCTCCTCAGCCACCAGCTCTCAGCTCTTTAAAGCATGATGTGAGGAAATTTCTGCCAAATCACAGAAGACATAAAAAGTCTTATGAAACCCTGATTTCAGGAGAATGGAAAAAGGAGGATTTCTGCATTTGCACAACTAAGAAGGCAACTCAAGTGACCCTTCACAGGATAGAAATGATCAACTTCTACACACACACACACACACACACACACACACACTAGAGGCCCAGTGCATGAAATTCGTGCATGGGGGATAGGGGTCCCTCAGCCCAGCCTGCACCCTCTCGCAATCTGGGATACCTCGGGGGATGTACAACTGCCAGTCCAACCTGCAGTCAGACATTCCTCTCTTAATCCGGGACCACTGATTCCTAACTGCTCACCTGCCTGCTTGCCTGATCTCCCCTAACCACTCTGCCTGCCTACCTGATCACCCCTAACCACCTCTGCCTTGGCCCCCACCACCATGGTTTTGTTTGGAAGGACATCTGGAAGGTTGTTTGGCTGTCTGGTTAATTAACATATTATATATATGTGTGTATGTATGTGTGTGTGTGTGTATATATATATATATATATATATATATATATATATAAACAGTTATATAAACTATTATATCTTGTCATAGAACTAACTTCTAATAAGTACTGCAGACAATGAATATTAGTGAAGTTCTGACATATGGAAGATCAAAGAGTTAAAAGCACCCAGGACATTTTGCATCTGCTACCTGGAATGCATAATTTTTCATCAAAATTTTACCAACAAAAATTAATTTTTAAAAGAAAGTAGTTTCTGGAGCAAAATCCTTTAGTTTCATTATCATTGTTCTCTTTAGCACAATTAAATTATTTCTACATTTCTATTTTAAAGAAATTATTTTCTTTGGGATAAATTATTTCTATTCTCTTTTATTTTTCCAAAAAAGATTTGCTCACATTTGTGTGTTTTTTTAACAGCTTCATTGATATATCATTCAAAAACCATACAATTCATCCATTTAGCAATACAATTTGATGCTTTTTAACATATTCACAGAGCTGTGCAATCACCACAATCAATTTTAGAATATTTTTATCACCCTCAAAAGAAATCTCATACCTATTAGTAGTCACTGCCATTTCTTCTCAACTCTCCAGCTCTTAGCAATTACTAAGTTACTTTTGTTTTTATGGATTTTCTTATTCTGGACATCGCATACAAATGAAATCATATAATATATCATCTTTTGTGACTGGCTTATTTCACTTAGTATAATGCTTTCAAGAGTCACTCATGTTGTAGCATGTATCAGTACTTCATTCCTTTTTATTGCTGAATATTTTATTGTGTGGTTATATCACAGCATTTTAAAAAATATATATTTTATTGATTTTTTACAGAGAGGAAGGGAGAAGGATAGAGAGTTAGAAACATCGATAAGAGAGAGACATCGATCAGCCGCCTCCTGCATGCCCCCTACTGGGGATGTGCCCACAACCAGGATACATGCCCTTGACCGGAATCGAACCTGGGACCTTTCGGTCCCCAGGCTGACACTCTATCCATTGAGCCAAACCGGTTTTGGCACACAGCCATTTTTTAAAAATATATTTTATAGATTTTTTTACAGAGAGGAAAAGAGAGGGATAGAGAGTTAGAAACATCAATAAGAGAGACATGGATCAGCTGCCTCCTGCACGCCCCCCACTGGGGATGTGCCTGCAACCAAGATACACGCCCTTGACCGGAATTGAACCTGGGACCTTGAGTCCACAGGTCAATGCACTATCTACTGAGCCAAACCAGTTTTGGTTATCGAAGCAATTTTCAACATTTTCATCTCATGGCACACATAAACTAATTGCTAAAATTCTGTGGCACACCAAAAATTATATGACATTTTTTGCCTTGGACAGTGTGACTCAATTGTTTGAACATCATCCCATTCAATTCCCTGTCAGGACACATGCCCAGGCTGTGGGCTAAATCTCCATTGGGGGGCATGCAGGAGGTAGCCAACTGATATTTCTCTCTTGATCATGATATTTCTCTCCCTTAAAAAAAAGTCAATAAAAAACATTAAAAATAAACAGACAAACAGACAGACAGACAGATACACACACACACACACACACACACACACACACACACACACACATTACCTTTTTTACTGATCTGAAAAAGAAAATAGGTATAATTTTGATTCATTCACACCAGATGGCTATTGTTGTGTTGGCTGTTTTAATTTTTTCATTTGACAGTTGAATGAAAAAAGAGGTCAGTGCTCCTGACTAGTAGTTGCAAGTTTTAAAAATTCTTGAGGCACACTGGTTGAAAATCGCTGTTATATCACATTGTACTTATCCATTTATCATGGACATATGGTTGCTTCCACTTTGGGGCAGTTCTGTATAATAAAAGCCTAATATGCTAAGCATCCAAATGTTCTACCAGTTGCTATGACACACACTGACCATCAGGGGACAGATACTCCTACCAGTAGGTTAGCTTGCTACTGGGATCCGGCCAATTGGGACTGGGCAAGATGGGCCAGACATGCCCTGGAGTTCTCCTACAGAACCTCCCTAGCCCCAATCATGCATGGGTGCAAGGGATTCCCACTGATGCACAAATCCATGCACTGGGCCTCTAGTTATGCATAATGTTGCAATGAGCATACATGTATATATTTTTGTGTAATGTATATTTTGATTTATGTTGGGTATATATCTAAGAGTGAAATTGCCAGTTGAATGCATTTGATCTTACTGTTTTCCTGGTTAAAACTTCTGCCATTGTATTTTCTTTTATGAGAGAGAGAGAGTAAGAGAAAGAGAGAGAGAGAGAGAGAAAGGCTATAATTTAGGTGTCTTGTTGAAGTTATTTTTTGGGGGGTGGGCGGAAAATACGTTTATTAAAGCTGAAGACAGTGAAACAGGAAAGGGCCTTGGAGAGAAGCAGCAGCAGGAGAGAGAGAGACTAAGCAGGGCTGCTTTGGCTTCCTAGACATGTTATGGGAAAGGAGTGAGCCAAAGGTGTCTGCTGCTGGATCACTGGAGAGTCAGAGAAAAGGGGGGCCTTAGGAACAGGTTTATGGGATTAGCCTGGCAAGACCTGCCACTGCCCATTGCTCCCCTGGTTGCAAGTCTCAGGAAGGCCCTTAGGGTTTAGGAGATGTGTGCTCGTGGAGGAAGCAGAGGGGGAAGAGGAAGGCATGGCCATGCTTCCCGAGGGAGAACTCACATCTTGTCTAAAGTTCTCGAGGGCATGGCAGAATTAAATGATCTTAGGGCTGCAGTGATGGTATCAAAGTGTTTGGGTCAAGATAACCCCCAAGGAAAAAGCTTACTGGCAGAAAGGTCTAGCCTAAGTTGAGCTGTACTAGAATACCTGAAGAGGAGGAGAAAAAAGATGGTATTCTATCAAGGTCAATAAGAGAAGCAAAGGGCTGGTGATTGGGCTGAGTATGAAGCAGCTGGGGATAAGTAGGAGGTAGGAGAAGGTGAAACTGGAATGATTTGTTGGGAATCATAACCTCAAGCGATAAAGGACTAAATTTTCTATAGCTTTGGGGGGACCATTGGAGATTGTGGTCTAGGGACATTAGTCACTTAATTAGATCAAATGGGCATGATCACAGCAAAGACTGGCAGATGCAAGCAAGATGGAACTAAGTGGGGAGAGGCCCGAGGTAACTAGCCCCTATCCTTAGGAAGCTATAGTAGCAATTCAGGGCTGAAGCAAAAGCATTAGGATAGCCAGCTGGAATCTAGTGACTTAAATGTTGCTTCAGTGGTCAAAAGTGTCATTCATCATGGGGCTGGTTCCCCAAAGGACCTATGCTTATGTGCAG
>PVJN01016399.1:0-42457 GCA_004026805.1 Lasiurus borealis
TAAATTTGTTTTTTACAACACTGTGCTTGAGGCAGTCGAATCACCATGATTTTAAAAAGAAGCTACTCCAGTGGAAGCAGACTGTGGGAGCTGGAATGGACCTGCCCTAGGAACCAGCACACAGCCAGGGCAAGAAGGAGCCCTGTTCTTTGTGGACTTGCTGGGGAATTCTCCACATTTAACTGTTTCTAGGAAAAGGTTACAGCCTTCTCCCTCCATAATTATTTTCTTCGTTAATTTCATTTCTTTATTCATTTTGTGGGATTCAGATCATATATCAGCCACTTAAATTAATGATCACCATCATTAACCTAGTTGATTTACAAAAAGATTATAATATAAAAAAGCATACAATATATTTTACATTAAATGAACAAACTGAACGAGGCTATTTTCTGAGTCTTTCAGGAATAATCTGAAAACTATGTTTTATTTAAAATATATTTTATATATCTACATATCTAAATATGAAATATCTAAAATACCATTAATTCATGAGAAAATATATATTTTTTCAAATACAATATATATTCATAGTAGTAAATATAAAATTATAATTCTGGATTGTGCATGAAATTAATGTTTTTCAAAGATATTGCTTTACTGAAAATAAAACCTTTAATAATTTTCTCAGTTCCACTTTGAGGTAAAAGGAATTTATCTTAAAGGAAGACTGTTTCATAGCTGCATCATTGATAGCTGTGGGTACCGAGTTGTTAAAGAGAGGGGATTCCAACAGGAGACAGATGCCTGTGGGCATCCTTTGCCCTCAGGTAAGTAGTGGGACTCTGAGCTACAGTCTCAAGAGCTATTAGTGTTGTTAAGTCACATGGTTCCTCTGTCCAGCTAGTCAGCATTTCAGTGGCTGAAGAATTTTGGAATGTATTCATGTTTATGATTTTGTTCCTTAGCACTCAAGTAAATAAATATCAACATTGGTCAGTTTCTGAACAATTATGACTTTTACATATAAGAACCTTACATGGATGACATATTTATGTTTTAGTGCCAGCTTTTTAAAAGATATATCATTAAAATGACACAATTTCCTTTAACAAGATGTCCTCATTTTATAATTAATATAGAAACTGTCATCTGAAAGATGAGAGAGTTTCAGGAATTATTAAAAATAAAGATTTTTATAGTGAATAAAAAGATAATTTAACTGAAAAGGCTGTTCAGTTGTGGAATTCACCTCTTCTATTTTGAATATTGAAAGGTTTAAGAAAAGGATGGATAAATCTTTTCAGAAATCCAGCATTTATTTTGGAGGGGACACAAGGTGCTATAAAGTGAGACAGGAGCACTTTCAAGGAATTTCAATTTTCAGACATATTTATTTTGGTTGAATGAAACAATCATATAGACTTTTATTATAATCTCAATTTGGCTTATTTACAGTTTCCTCTCAAATTAGAGAGAGCTTTCTTAATACTATCCTTGGCTGAATTACTTGCCTTTATGATAGTTAATGAGAGGATGGAAGTGGAGAAAGGTTGGGGAATAGTGATTTGTATTCAATTCACAAGTGTCTAATAAGCAAGGTTCTTTTAAAGAGCTTGTTGAAATGTGACATATGCCAGAGCTACAGCGACTTCATTAGCTGTCCACAGAGAGCACAGCCTGATGGAAGCTATAGATGCCGTGAAACGACAATGAAATATATCAGATGCTGGAATGACACCAAAGACAAAAGATGCAGTCTGTTTTCTTCTCGCTGCTTAAAATAAAATAAAAGTGAAAGAAGAAAAATAAATTGGAGGAAATAACTATGAAACAAGCAAGCAAAAGAAAATAAGATTTGATTATCTTGAAAATTTTCAACCTAAAAGACTCTAAAATTAAGAGATTTGCTGTCCAGAAGCATGCCTTTGAGAGATAGTTGAGACATGAGTATACAACCTTCTGTCAGTGCCTCAGAAGGATCAAAATATCATAGTATTCAGTAATACAAACTGTTCTTTGAAGAGGCTGAGAGCATGAATCAGATCTTTTTAATGAAACAAAGGAGTATCTATCGGCTGAAAGGCATCATGTCTCAGCAGTCTCAGGAAAAAAAAACACAGTAAAGAGGATATTGTCTAGAAAAGGTCTGTGGGCCATTCTCTTGGTGAGTGGAGGGAATGCCTGTCATGTGCACAGGAGACTCACAATGTGACATCAGCAGACATAAGGCTAGACTAGAGGGAGCAAATACTGGCTTTTATAGAGAGAAGGGTATCTGAACCATAGGTTTCTACAAAGAGGAGACAAGATGATAGAAAATTAACTCAAAATGCATGGCATCTTTCATGAAAAGCAATGGTGGATCGATAGATGGAACTGTGAACCCAAAAGGCAGAACCATAGCCAAATAAAATTATTCCCAGGCCTTGATACTGACAAAGCTTGTTGAATATATTTTGGAATTGCTTGAGAGTATAACTCCTCTTTTCTTTCCGTTTCTCCTGATTAGAAACTAGGGTGCCTGTAAATGTTACCGCCCATAAGCATCATTGCTGGGTTACAGATAACTTATCTTTTTAGTTTCATAGGTCCACAGATGAAGAGTAATTGTGCCCTAATTATAACCAGAGCCTCATTTAGGACTTTGTAGCACATAAGATTAGATGAGATTTGGGACCTTGAATTGAGGATGCAATAGGTTGGGAGTTTACGTGATGTGGGATGAGGAATGTATTTGGGGTGGGTAGGCAGAATAATGGCATTCCCAAATATGTCCTTGCCCTAACCTTGGTTTCTGGGAATGTTTTCCATATGGGAAAGGAGACCTTGTGAATGTGATGAAGGTTAGGACCATGAGGATCAGGAGGTTTTCCTTGGTTGTAGTGTGGGCCAACTCCTAATCACATGAGTTTTTAAAAATGAAGAACCTCTTTACCAAAGAGATAATAAAGAGTGTGAGAAGGATTTGGTGCCTCCTTGCATTTTCTGAGATTAGGGCTTTGTGCATGGAGTGGAGAGAGGTCTCTGAGAGGAATGGGCAGCCCTCAATACAGTCAACAGGACATGGAGAGCTCACTCCCCCAGCTGCGTGGAAATGAGTCCTATCAACACCTCGACTGATCAAAACAAAGCCCTCCCTGGATCATCCATGAAGAAGGACAGCCACCAGCACCTCAGGCTGAGCCACTCCCAAACCCCCTTGACACCAGCCTCAGATCTCCTCTCTGGAGAACTATTAGAGGTTTGTGCTCCTCATGCCACTGCCATGTGGCCATTTGCTGCACAATCATGGAAAATGAATACGGATCCATGACACAGGCAGTTAACATCATCTCTGAGGCAATGAATATATATCTCCCATGACCGAGCCTGGTTCTCCAGGTGGAACTGGGGTGCTGAGAAATGGGACAGAAACTGGGGAGACAGCTGCTGCTGGTGGTGTGACACACAGAGTAAATTCCATGCAATATGCTCCTGCAGTGAATCACACATGGTGCGTGTAGGGGTGTTGTTGTTATGTGGAAAGTGGAAGAGTATAATATTTAAGATATGTGATAAACACTTCAAGTTCATTGATATATCCAGGTTTAGATGCCTAAAGATGTCTGTCGATGATAGCATGATGCAGATGAACTTCTCCAAGACTCCTAGTCAGCAGAGCACTCTGGGAGGAACCAAGGGAGCAGTGTGTCCTGCAAGTAAACTTCGGGGAGAAACTGAAGACATGCTCTAAAGAGGTTCAAAAGGCATCAGTGCTCTGCTCCTACTGACCAGGAAATGAAAGAAAAGTATTTCAGGAACACATTTCTCAATAATCAAATTCAGCAGAGATGCAAAGTGGACAGAAAGCAAAAAGCAACCAGTGGCTTTAGCAATCAGGTTACGTCAGCCTCAGCAAGAGCAGCTCCCGCGAGGGGGATGGCCTAAAGCTGACGGTGCTGAGGCACAATGTCATGGTGCCAGCTAAGATGGCGAGAGACAGAGTACTGGTGATGTGGGCAGAGGGGAACCTTCTTTTTACTGAACATGGGATTGATAGGAAAGGGACCTGGCAGAAAGGAGATTCTGATGAGAGTGGGAAACATAAAAAACGAGATCACAAGGCAGGGACTATGACCCAGGGAACACGCTGGTGTAGAGGAGGGCTTCTTCCCATCAGATCAGAGGGCTCCTTCCCACCAGCGAGGAGCCAGCTGCATTGTTGGGGCTAGGGGCAGAGGGAAGAGGTCAAGGCCATCTCCACCTAAGAGCTTCTACACCTGCTGTGAAGGGCGTGTTCATCCAGGAGGAGGGGGAGCAGTGAGTCAGGACCACGGGAAGCTGGGCACAGTGCATGTGACAGCAATAAGAGAGTCTCCTGCCCGCAAGAAATTAAAGACCCAAGATCATGTGTGTGTCGGGCATGCTAATGAGCAGGGAAGTGGAGTTCAGCCATGACACCTAGAAGTTTAGGGAAGCCAACGGGAAGCTAATACAGACCAACAGGGTGCGGGGCCAAGAGGGCACATTTAAGAGTGTCCTGCTGTTATAAAATGTACAATTCCAGAATTCATGAGCTCTGGCAGGATTGCATGGCAATCACCCATCTCATGTGACTCCTGCTCTAAATCTCGGCATCTCTGAGGCCTGTGCACTGAGGATTGACACTTGCGGGGTGTGGGGCCTAGAACTTGCACTTCCTGGAGCCCAGTCCTAAGTGTCTGATCATTAAAGAGGTGGGTTGCTCATCAAATGGCATATTTAACAGTGGCAAGCAGCATAATTAACCTTCCACTTCCTCGTCTGTAAAATAGCTATAAAATGTGTATGTAGTAATCCATACTTTACAAGTAGTATTTTTGAGGATGAGCCAGTGAAATAGAATTCAGAGGCTCTCAGCACACCCTCAGAATGGAATAAATCTTACTGGGAACCATTACTGTTGGAGGGCTGCGAGTGCTGAGTGAAGGAGCATGTTTCTGTGGAGGGATGCTGGCAGCTGTGCTGGGCTCTCAGCCCTGACAGAGGCTGGGAAGGAGGAGAGGACTGCTCCACCTGAGGGCGTTGGCCTGGGGATGCTCTCTGTTTGAATGATGAATGACACTCCCCTAAGTTTGGGATGAGTGCCCTGGGCGGCGGTGTTGACATGTACAACACATGAAGCCAGGTGTGGTAAGAGAAGAAGCAAAGGGGGAAGATGGTCCTGGACAAACCCTCTCACAGCTAACTGGACTCCTTCTTCCTTCCCCCTGGGTTTTGGTCAGTGTTCACATTACATTAAAAGTCATAGTGTTAGTATTAGCATTTTATGAGGTCTTCTCTTAGTTCTCTAAATGAATGTCATAATTTTATATTCATAATGTGTACATATTTGTAGAGAAAGATAACTATTAATGATCATTCCACCATTGTCTCAGTTCTGTGATGTTACATATCAAAGCTAATAATTTTGATTATTTCCCTTTGCTACATAGAAAAAGATTTAAGAAAGGAAGAAAACAGGTTGCCTCTGAAACATTTGAGGAGTGATGCTTTTGTTTCTCCCTGATAAAAGGTTGGTAAATATGTTAAACTTAAGTAGCAGAGATAGTTTGCCAAATTTAAGGTTTAAGATATACTGATATATTAAGAGGCAAGGAATGGATTTTAGGTTTGACCTGTCCATAAATGCATTTAGTTCTCTTTTATAGAATTCGGTTCTCTAAACCTGCTCCTTATACAGAAGACTGAGAGGAGGAAAATGACCAAACATGGCTCACAGAGCCCAATCACTGAAGTCAGCAGCTGGCAGGTGGCTCAGAGTCAAGTGCTTTCTGCTAATGGACCGTCAGAACAGGACCAGGAAATCTAAAAGCACCAGCTTAGTCGTGACTGCTGTTTCCCAGAGCCAGCTCCACCAAAATCCGAAGCAATAGCCTCTGGCTTTTTTTCGTCACCTTCTAATCCATCTTACTGCTGTATAGGAGATGAGGGGAAAGCCTAGCTTTCCTGCTACTCTAAACACATTATCAATATGTTCCTGATATTGGAATCTAAGAATTGGAGTTATGTGAAAAAATATAGCTTCCAACCAAAAATGGAAAATTTCAGCTTTCACCTCTGGCTAGTTTCATGTCTTTTTGTGGAAAAAAAATAAAACAAACAGGTTGTGTGCTATTTCAGTTACCATATTTTAAAAGTAATTCATGCTTTCTTCCCCAAAATACTATGTCTTCATAAAGCCACTTACTAGAAATTACTCTGTTGACTTCCCCCACCTCTATCATAGAGCTTTGCTTTTTCTAAACATCATATTTGAAGCCAAATGACTGAAGAAGAACACGAGGTCCTCATAGGTCTCACCCTCCTCAGGAACTCGTGCTGAGCAGACAGCTCAGCACTAATACTGCACAGGGACACTAGGAAACTGGGGAGAAAATGGGTGCATGTACTGATTTTGAATTGGAAATATCATACGTATTCCCTTGTTTTGAACTCAAGTCTTAAAACTGGATAAATAACAACAAAAACGTTGCTGTGTTCTCTGAGCCTCTGCCAAACTGTGACGGGGTTAATACCTTTACAGCCAATAGTTTCCTCATCGCCCTTGTTCTCTTCACAGCTCCTGAGAGGTCTCTGCCTTATGTAATTAATTCTCATTTAAAAAATAAGAGGTCTCTGCCCTGGCCAATTTGGCTCAATGAAGAGAGCATCAGCCTGGGGACTGAAGGATCCTGGGTTTGATTTCAGTCAAGGGCATAGGCTCAGGTTGTGGGCACGATTCTCAGTGGGGGTTATGCAAGAGGCAGCCGATCAATGATTCTCTCTCATCATTGATGTTTCTATCTCCCTCTCTCCCTTCCTCTCTGAAATCAATAAAAATATATTTTTAAAAATAAAAATAAAATTGACACTCCTCTTGTTATAGCATTTGCATTTTTGCAAAGCCATAATATTTTTATATTATTATCATGAGTTATAGTGAGCTGACCAACTAATCATAGTAAAATGTCAGCTTTTGGATGAAAACTTATGTATATTTCAGTGATAAAACCTCAGTGTCTTGCACTAATAGTGTGCCATATGGTACCATCTTGCCATTCAGAAACCATGGATCTAGTGTTATATCTCAAATTAGAATGGGTTAATCTTATCATAGACTGTGAAATAGCAATAAAGTTTAGAGATGCTATTGCAATTTCATTCACCTGTGATATATTTTAAAAATGAAAAGAGATGCCTTAGAAAACTCCTGAGGTTGAAGTGAGTCACTTTAGTACCTCTACAGAGTTAGAAAGTAATCCAGATTCCAGCTAGCACAAGGAAAGGTGAAGCTAGATGTCTGAACCACGGCTATGACAACCTAAGCACAGAAGTCTCAGAAGCAATCAAAGAAAAATAGAGCCTGAACAGTTGGGAGTGGCAAGTCTTTAAATATTCTTTAGGTCTGGGAATATTCAATGAATAAGCAGCAAAAAAAAGTATAAAGTGGCTCCTTCAAGTATCATGGAGAGTACAAAATAAGTTTTATGATATGCAAAATATATATGTATAGAGAAGCTCCTCAAAAGAAAAAGAGAAAGAAATCACACTATTACAACAATAAAAAAATAAACAACACAAATGTAAACAGCAAGGGAGAAAAATCTTAACAAAGGAACTAGAAAACAGACAGAAAACAGTCAACAAAATCACAACAGCACTTCTCTATAATAACTTTAAATATAAACGAGTTAAAAAAAAACAATAAAAAAACCATTGAGCAGAATGGTTAATGCAAGAAGGACCTCTATGTGCTGTGTCCACAGAGACTCACTGTAGATTCAGTGATACATGCAGGTGCAAGTGACTTTACTCAGACATAATCAAAACTGCCAGATTGGATAAAGAATAAAATTGGATAAAGATTAAAAGGAATAAATAACAATTATAAACATATAGACCCAACATTAGAGCACCTAGATATATATAGCAATTATTAACAGAATTGAAAAAATACCTTTACAGCCAATAGTTTCCTCATCGCCCTTGTTCTCTTCACAGCTCCTGAGAGGTCTCTGCCTTATGTAATTAATTCTCATTTAAAAAATAAGAGGTCTCTTCCCTGGCTGATTTGGCTCAATGAAGAGAGCATCAGCCTGGGGACTGAAGGATCCTGGGTTTGATTTCAGTCAAGGGCATAGGCTCAGAAAAAAAATAGCAATACAATAATGATAGGAAACTTCAATAACCCACTTTCAAACATGGATAGAACATATAGAGTGAAAATCAATAAGAAATCAGGACCTAAATAATACAATAGACAAAATGAATATAACAAACATATACAAATTATTTCACCCAACAGCATAATATGTATATATTTTACATCCACACACAGAACATTCTTCAGAATAGATCAGAAGTTAGGTCATAAAACAAGTCTTAAGAAATTTAAGAGGATTGGAATAACTACTTTTTTTATCACAATGTTATGAGACTAGAAATCTAGAACAGAGTGAAAATTAGAAAATACACAAAGATATGAAAATTTAATTTCTAGACAAAAGATGGGTCAAATGAAAATGAATACACAACATACCAAAAATTATGGGATGCAGCAAAAGCAGTACCAAAAGGGGAATTTATAGTAACCTAATTAAAATAGAGGTCTGAAATAAATAATATAATTTTACTAGTACACATTAAAGAACTGAAAAAAACATACCGACATATACCAAATAAGCTGAAATTTATCAGAAGAAAGGAATAATAAAAATTGGAGCAGGAATAAATGAAATAGAGACCAGGAAAAAAATTAAGGAAAAAACCACCAATAAAACCAAGATTTGCTTATTTTGAAAAGTTAAGTAAATTAACAAACATTTAGCTGGACTAAGAAAAAGAGGGAGGCAACTGAATAACATCCTATCTAATAAAAGAGTAATATGCAAATTGACCATAGCTCCACTACACCAACAATCCATGTCCACTAGCCCAATCAGGAATGAGTATGCAAATTAATCCAACCAAGATGGCTGTGGTCATGGAGAGAGCAAGAGGCTTAGGTTTTCCTGGCAATTCAGGAAGCCAATCTTTCCACCTGCCCTGGCCTGCCTTGGCCTCCACTTAAGGCTACAAAGTTTCAATTATAGAAGATATATAAATCCCAACGAAACTGGCAGCAGCCACAGAACTGGACAGAGCAGAAGGCTTGAGTTGTCCCCAGTAATGGAAGAAGCCAAGTTTCCACAGCCCTAGTGGGCCTTGGCCTCTGCTTAAGGCTACAAAGTTTCAATTATAGAAGAAAAATAAATCCCAACAAAAATGGCTGCCACCACAGAGCAAACAGGAGGCTAGGCTCTGCTCAAGGCTGCAAAGTTTCAGTTATAGAAGATAAATAAATCCCAGATACCAGGACCTCTGCTTGGGTCACCAAGGGGCATGGCCGGCCTGCAAACCACCACAGGCCCCTCACTCAGGCCATCCTACACCCCAAGATAACCCCCCCCCTGATCTGGGACACTCTTCAGGGTAAACCAGCAGGCCCCCATCCATGCACCAGGCCTCTATCCTATCTAATAAAAGAATAATATGCAAATTGACCATCACTCCAATACACAAGATGACTGCCCCCATGTAATCAAAGATGACTTCCCCCATGTGCACACAAGATGGCTGCTACAAGATGGCCAGCAGGAGAGGGCAGTTAGGGGCAAACAGGCTGGCAGGGGAGCAGTTAGGCATCAATCAGGCAGGTAGGGGAGTGGTTAAGGGTTGATCAGACTGATAGGCAGAAGTGGTTAGGAGCAATCAGAAAGGCAGGAAGGCGAGCAGTTGGGAGCCAGCAGTCCTGGATTGTGAGAGGGATGTCTGACTGCCCTTTTAAGAGACATCCCTTGAGGAGTCCCAAATTAGAGAGGGTGCAGGCTGGGCTGGGGGACACCCCCCACTCCATGCATGAATTTCGTGCACTGGGCCTCTAGTCAGAAATAAAAGACCTGGCATTACAACTGATGCCACAGGAGTAAACAGCATCACACGAGACTGTTAGGAAAATTGCACACCAACAACTTGGGACCTACACTCAACCCATGACACACTCTCTTTCACCTCATGGAGACGCTGCTCCTGTTCCCTCTGCCTGGAATTTCATCCCCAAGACTGTTAAGATTTCATTCCTTCACCTGGTGCAGGTCAACTTGAGACAGAAAAGTTAGGCAGATGGGGGAGGAACCATGGGGGGAGGAATTGAGACCAGAAACTCAGCTGGGCGGAGGTACTAAGACACCCTACTGTGAGGGGAAAAGGAGCATGTGCCAGGGGCATGAACTTTGAAATTATGGGTATTGCTAAGACAGACAGTGTGCAGTTCATCAACCCTACGGCACACACAGACCAATCCCCAGGATATTGCTAAGGCAGAGTCCTTTGAAAAGACCAATCAGGAGTAGCAAGGCTGCCTCCACTTCTAAATTAAAAGGTGTGTGCTTCCTTTTGCTCTCTCCTTCCCATGATGAAATGGGTTCCTGACATTTGTTCCTGGGGCAGCCGGTGCCTGTGCCCCGTGGCTTATGGCCATGTGGCCCCACACATGGACTAATAGGCTCTGATTAGCTGGGACAACTAACTGCTCCTGACCTTCACAGGAAAGGGAGCTCCAGACTGGCTGCTCCTAGCCCCAGCCGCACCTTCCCCGGGACTAGTTTCTCCCAGTAAATGTTGGATCCCTTAATCATTTTGATTTCACAAGACAGGAACTCAGACCCCAACACCCACATTTTGGTTTCAAGCTCCCACGTCACCTCCCCTGGGGAAGGTCCCACAATGTCCTACTTAGGGCAACATTCTCCCAACCCACTGACAGAGGAATCCCACCCCACCCCCAACCCCCATGTGTTTTTTTCTGCCCAACGCTTATTGTCATGTGATATATTATACTTTCATTTTTTGTCTTTATTCACAGAAATATAAGTTCTACAGGGCAGGGATTGTTATCTGTGGTTCAACATTTCATTTCTACCACATAGAAAATGGACTAGACTGCACATAGGTGTTGTTTGATAATTAATTTTGTGTGAATTAAAAAATAAGAGCATTGGAAATCTTTTGTCAGACCAAGATGCTGATCTTCATGAAACTGGGTTTTTCACTCCATTTGCAGTAAGTGATGGTGCTGGCTGTGCGGGCACCAATTATAATGAATGGGCTTGATTTATAAGGGTTTCTAGCCCAGAAGTCATGACTCAAGTGAAAGCCAGAATCTCAGGAAAAATAATTATACAAGGTCTGAGTCACTTCTGTTGAATCAGAAATTAGTGATGAGAGGAGAGAGATGAGTCTGTGCCAAAAGCTGAGACCCAGGGCACAGCCTGCAAGTGTTAAGAGAGAGGAGCTGTGCCTGAGTCATTGCACCACAGCACTGAGGGGATATGGAGGGGCACCTGAGGCTGCTGGAAGGGTGGGCTCCACTGGCTAAGCAGGACACCAGGCGCTGTGCCTATGGGCAGTCTGCAATGTGCCTGTACAGCGCTGTGGCCAGAGCAAGAGGCTGGAGCCCTGAGTCACAGGAAGAACTGCCAAGTACTTTGAGGTATAGCGGGGATAGTGAGGATCAGAAGCAAAAACAAACCCTCTCACTAGCACCCAAGTCTTGGAAGAGCCTGCTGTCCTCCCCTCACAGTCCCTGGGCGGTCCCCATGGCAGGTCCCTGCAGGTCTCATTGGAAGCTGGCTCATTCTTCCAGCTTTGGAGCCCAGGACATGCAGGAGAGGGCTGAGCTCAGTGCCTGAACAGCCACATCCCAAGTGTTAGCAGGCAGTCCCTCCTTGGGCTCCTTGCATTGACATGACCGTGGACCTGGTGCCCACAGGACAATGACTGCTCCAAGAAACTGATGGGGCCTGTGCAGGAGAGAGGGTCTGGACTGTGCTCCGCAGGCTGTAGGCATGTGGTGCCCTCAGCACATGCAGTTGCGTTAGCTTCATCAGGGTGTTCACCCTGGGCTGCGCCGGAGAGGAACAGGGCTGGGGTTGACACAAGAACTGCTGTCTGGGCAGTTCTGGGTGAGGGCCTCAGCGAAGGACAGGCAGCTGGCACTGTGGTTCCTGAACACTGTTCAAGTGTATCAGGCATCTCTCACACACACACATGCACACACACTGAAACGCACAATGCACACTGAGTGCAGGCCCACACTTGAATGTCGCAACAAAGACAGTCTAGAGTGCCATCTGTTATAGCAGAGACGAAGGACTATATCAGACAACACTTAGTCAGCATCCTTATGCCTAGGGCAGAGGCCAGAGCCCGGCCATTCAGTAGCTCTCAGGCCACAGGGGACAGAGGATACCCCGGAACCCAGCTGGGGCTTTCCTCCCAAAGTTTGCAGGAGCCAGTTTCCTGTAGAGCAGCACCATGCTTTTGAAAGGCATTAAATTCTAATAATTATAATCAGGATAATTACCAAAAATTGTAAGTGAGATAAAATCTCATTGTGACAAATAGTATCATCAAGTCTGCTTTAAAATGATAAGGTCATTTTTTTTTAACTGAAAGCCATAGCACCTCAACTCGTGCAAACGCACTCTGTCCGAGAGGCTCGCCACAGAGGCAGGCATGAAGGCATGGTAGTGGTGCCTATTTTACAGCTGCCCTTGAACAATATGTGTCTGAACTGCACAGCCACTTGTATTGGCATTTTTTCAACAAATACTGTGACTGTACTTCTCTTGCTTGAAGGTAATCCTTCCTGTCTTCCTCCAGTGCTCCAGAGCTTATGAAAGGATGTTTCTTATTATTCCACCCACATCCTCAGGTCGCTTGGACTGTCTGGCCCAACATCTCAGGACCAATGCTGACCCTGTTGTCATGGCCAGTGGTGGGCAGAATCCCAGGCAGGGGTCTGCAGTGTCCACAGTGGCTGGGCTAGTGCCAAGGCTGCGTCTGAGCCAACAAAGGTTTGGGTCTTCCCAGGACAGGTTCTTGCCCGTGGTTTTGAGTATAGTTTATGACTAAGAATCCAGGTTCCCTGGAGATTGGGACACACTCAACATCCTTGGTCCATTTCCTGCTGTTTAAACCCACCAGAGTCTGTGTCCAGTATCTCCCACTAAAAACCCAAATATACAAACACCAGTTTGCACATGTTGTAATTTTCCTCATTTCCAGGCATGGAAAAGGCTATCTTGTTCTTGGTCTGATGAGGATGAGGAACAGAAAAGTCAGAACAGCAGTCAGACAAGGAGGAAACTGAGGGAGGTGGAGAGAGGGGAGGTCTCAGCAGGAAAGTGGAACAAGTTCTGAGGGAGCCAAGGTGCGCTGTTCCCCAAGAGGCAGAGCTGAGGAAATGCTGATGGCACCAGGAACAGGAAAGGGTAGGGCAGGCCCCGGCCAGCCAGCACTAACCTGGCAGCCAGGAAGCCCCAGAGCATGGGCCTCTGGACCCAGTAGGATGGGCCAGGTGCAGGTTTCAGGCCTGGAAGAGAGCCACGGGCGTAGATGGTGCTAAGGAGGGGGAGGCTGCCATGGCTGAAAGGACCGGGCAACCACGTGAAATACACATTTACCCTGTGATAGAAGAGCATGGACTTGGGAGCAGCAGCAAAGAAGATGCTGCCCCTCCCTGGATAGCGCATCCAGGTCCCCAGTCACCCTCCCCTGTGCCCCATGTAACATTCGTCCAGGCACCGCTGTCCATGGGCAGCTCAGGCAGCGTTACCATGAGAACCAGAAGAGCCAAAGCAATTTAGAATGACGCAGACTGTGACAGCCAAAGGCAGAGACGCTACATGTTTCTGGAAGTTAATAAAAATAGTATTTTCCTAATTTTTATTTTGGCAAAAATTTTGGGGGATACAGTTATTCTTTTAAAAGTATTGCTTACATCCTTGTAGGATGGATAGTAAACTGTAAGCCATGTAATTGTAGAATGTTTTAGGAGCTTGTGTGGTCATTTAGGGAAATGATCCCAATCCTGGAGGAGTTGGCATCCTCACAGGTGAGCGCCGGGCCCTTGGGGCCTGATGAGTGTGTCAGAGGGACACCCTGGGGACCAGGGGAGCCCAGAGCCAGGATGGAGCCATCTCCACTCACCCAGGAGCCCCATGGGGGCAGAAAGTGTTGATGCATGAGGTAAGTGCCAAGCTTTGCTATGGTAAATGCGTTTGACTTCTAAGGCGGATGAATATTATTTTTCAAGTATTTCATGACAAATTCTATCTTTCTTTAGAAAATCAATTGCCCATTGGTGTCCTTTGATCATTTTTCATATGTTTGGTATTAGGAGAGTTAAGCTTTTACCTTCACATATATTTCAGTTGCTTTTTTTTCTGAGTTTATTTTCTTCATTTATGCAACTTGGTAAGTGATAGTAGCATTAAGTTTCCCTGTAATGCTTTAAGTTTTTTAAATTTTTTATTGTGCTATTTCATAGGCTTTGTCTACTGTGAGATTAAACAATCACTGGTATTCCTGTTGTATTAAGGTTTGATTTGTTACAAGCATTTCAAAATCTAGAAATTATGATGGTACGTGACATGAGGTACTGTTTAAACTTATGTATGTGTTTATTTCATCTCTTCCAAGCATCTGCAGGACACTACTCCCCAGGCCTCCCCTGCGCTAAGAAGACAAGGCCTCTGGCTGCTTCCCAGGCGCCCGTGTCCTATCCCTCCTGCATCAGCGCCCAGTGCTTCATTCTCTCAGCCTGATGTTAATTTTGATATATGGAGGAGCATGTTTAGGGTTAATTATTCTCATTTTTACTTTATTCTAGAAAAACATTTAAAAATCACTTTGCTAATTAAAATATTTTATTTTTATTGCATTCAAAATTAAAACTAGATAGAAGATGACTTCTTAGAGTTATTAAATCTTCTCTTTGAGAAATGTAAATAAATTCAGAAATATACCAAGTTTCCATTAATTCCAGTCAACTCAACTTTTAGATCTATGTAGATCCTTGACATTCCTTATTTGATATCATGTGCAATCTTGCTTGTCCATCTGATCATCTAAATTGTTCTGGGTAGCATCAGGAGGAAGCTGATGTTGTCCCTTTTACCCAATACTTGTAGCAGTCCTCGTATTTTCCAGTGATTCTCTACTTAAACACATCAAACTTACATAATTTTACTTTTTGTTGATAACCTCCTGGGCCCTTGTGTGCCTGTTACCTCAGGGGACTTAGTCGCCATGTTAAGGCTCCACCCAGACGGGCTTCCTCAGCACACTGCTCCTGGTGCAAGGCTCCAGCTGTTGTGAGAGAGAAACACTTCCTCCTCAGCTGTCTTAGGTCTCCCAGGGGCTGTGCTTCAGACGAGCCAAGGAGATTAATCAGAGATACACAAACTCAAGCCAAGTTGCATGTGGCCCCTGCACACAGGGGAGTTCCCGGGATGAGGAATGCAATGGGATGATAACTTGGGCTGAGAAAGCATCTTAGGCTAAAAGAAAAAAGGATTGGATGCTTCTGGATGGGGAGGTAGCTGTGGGGAGGGGACCTGAGACCTGGAAAGATGGGGTAGCAGGGGTTGTTCAGGAAGGCTGATCATAGATTTACAGTAAGCTGTGACCTCCCCACTGGGAACAGTGGACCAGGGCCCCTTCCTCGTACTAGAGCAGTGGTTCTCATCCTTCCTAATGCCACGTCCCTTTAATGCAGTTCCTCATATATGGTTGGGGGTCACTACAACATGAGGAACTGCATTAAAGGGACGTGGCATTAGGAAGGTTGAGAACCACTGTACTAGAGGGAGAGATACCTGTGCTGACATAAAGGTTTAATAAGTTTTATTCACAAATGGTAAACTGGGTCCTTTTTAGACCCTTTCCTGCTGGTTCTCATGGCATTTTATTCAAAATACTCCACAAATCAAAGAGACATATTTTGGGTTGTCATATTCTAGTACCCCTCACTAGCTATTGTTTTGAAATAAATATTTCTAATTGAATTGACTTTTCAATTTTACTCGTGCCTTTTTCCTATTTTGCTGGGGAATTTTGCTTTAGCTTAGAGAAGTATTAAGTTGATCACCTGCCTTCTTGGCATCTAGTGAGGACCTCTTGTGTTCTATCCTATCTCTGACCACATCATGCATGTTCTTACTGCTCACATTCACAGCATATTTAGAAATTACATGTCTAAAGATAGCCCTTCTGGGTGTCTCCCACGTATTTAAATCAAAACCTACATGAAGACTATGTGTCCCTCAAAATTTACCTTGATCCCTGTCTAATTAGTCACCAGGTAGCTCAAGGGTTCCTACCCAGCAATGTAGCCATTAGCTTGAATTCTGAAAGGCACAACTCCAAGCATAGGAGTGTTCCCACCCAGAGCTGCCTTCAAACAAGAGAGGTACTCAAGTGGCAGGAAGGAGTTGCTTTGGAAAGGGCATATTTTCTACCATGCAGACACTAGAGTACGTTTTCCAGCTGTGTGTATTTCGCAATTCAGAACAATGATGACATCCATTTAAAAATGTTCTCTTTGTTCTGTATTGCTAGTAACAAAGCACAGATAAGGAAAATGTATTTTACTCCAGTGCTATAAAACATATTGATATTTCTTCTTAAAAAGTCCCTCTACACTTACCAGGGTTTGTTTTTTTGTTGTTTTTTTTTTTGGTTTTTGGTTGTTTTTTTTTGTTTTTTTTTCTGAAATAACCTTACTATGAAATATCTTAGATCATTTATCCTTAAAATTCTAATCACACTTGTGTTCTCACTCTTCCTTTTTAATTGGAGATCCAAGCCTACTTTAAACATTATTCACTGCTGGTAAGAGTTAAAATGTCTCAAGGATTCTGGAATGCACTGATAAAGCATACTTCAAAACCATAAAAATTCTGCATTCTTTTAAAACCTATAATTCCAGTGTAAGAAAACTATCTTAATATAATATTGTAAACTTACATAAAATAGATGTGTATCAAAGTAATATTTATAATAGTAAAGCAATGGGAGCAATCTGAACTTCAAATGAGATATAAATAAAGGCATCAATACAATGGAAGTTAATGTCGGTAAAAAAATATGTACTAAATAAAAATTGATTGACACAGATATACTAAAAGAAAATTATGCCTTAAAGAGACATGATGACATTTTTATTTAGTGGTGATGGCATTTTTATTTTAAATAAACTATCTTCACTGCCCTGGCATTGTCTTTGCAAAAGTTGTGACAGGAATTCTCCTTCCTCAACTCTCTAAAGTTTGTTTCTACAGCACAGACCACTGCTGGTGATTCTGGCCCCTCACAGCCTGTTTCCAGGATGAAGGTTATGGCTTTCATGAAGATAGATCATTTTTTACTCATAGTGTGCTAAGCTGATTAAGCAACAAAACTTCACAAATGCTTCAGAATTGCCCAAAGGCCTCGCATGTGGGGCAAGCAGGCCCTTCTGAGCTCTGCCCAAACCACTGCCACTCAGGAGCCTGAGCAGGGCTTTCTTCAGAAGGAAATATGTGACAGTATGGACCTGACTTACAAAATACAGGGCCTAATAAGTGATTAATTTGAAAATGTTCACAAAGCACTTAATACCTGCCAATGGGCAACCTGGCAAGGGCCTAATAGCCTTGGATGACCTGTAATCCCAAACCTCGGCAGCTTTTGTGGTTGCTGGAGCTAAGCACAGAACTACAGAGCAGGTCTCACAGGACACAGTATGCTTCCCTCCACTGAAAACAAGTGCTGTTAAAAATAAACAAATCTGTGTTCCACTAGTTATGATCCAAAAGAATATCATTATCTATCAGACATTTGATCCAATAATAAGTGACTTTGAATGTGTTAGTGAAATGTAAGTATGTCATGGATGTAAATGGAAGAATAAAAGCTGTTTACGTAGTAATTCTTTCCCATCTTTGGACTTCTGTTTATTCTAAGATGATGTCTGCGTGTACAGATCCCTGGGTGAGGAAGACTGACTGAGAGTGCCAGTAATGGAGCAATGTTGTGGCACCCACCTTGACCACTATTAAGCGCACCAGGTCCCGCTCGCTCTGTGTTCACATCAAGTTCATGGCTCCTTCTTGTTGTCATTTCCCTGGTTTCTCCCATCACCCATCCCCTCAGTGCCGTGTCCTGAGACTTTCCTGGTAAGATTGTGGATTGCCATGTCCACGGTCCCACATCAGGGGGTCTCTGCCATTCTTCACTATTGAACTGCCTCCCTGGTTTCCTCCCAGTTCCAGCCTCTTCATCTCAGCGGTGATGAGAACACGCCTCCATTAGCTACCTTAGCTAGTGCCCACCTCCAGGATTCTTTCTCTGCCTGCCTTCTTTCCTCCCTCATGACACTCCTGGGAAATTCCCACCTACTGTGCCAACCACAGACCACTAAGTTCAAAATCCATGTCCGTCCTTCTCTCAACCCCAGAATCCCAAATCTGACTAGATTTGTGCATGTTGTTAATGCTCACAACAAAGACACAAAGGCAACTTTTTCATATTAACTTAGACCATTAAAAATATACATACTTATCTATGTTTGAGAAGTTAGGAGTTAGATATGCATTAAGAAGTTAAGAGACATGAGGAGAAAACATGAAGCACTGTGATTTAACAGATGACACTCACCAGGCTGCACTCAGTTCTTAAAATCTCCTTAGTAAGTTCCCTGCAGTTCTCTGAAGTTTCCATTAGGACATCGCTATTTCAAAGACTGGTTTGATATGAGTTTTGTTTATTGAATAACATGCAACATTAGCATAAAAGCAGGAAATTTATAAAAAACTAGAGGCCTGTGCACAAAATTCATGCATGGGGATGGGGGTGTCCCTCATCTCAGACTGTACCCTCTCCATCTGGGAACCCTTGAGGGCTGTCTGACTGCTCATTTAGGCCTGATCCCATTTAGGCCAGCAGTCTCCCAACTGCTCACCTGCCTGTCAGCCTGATCACCCTCTAATGTCTCCCCTGCCAGCCTATTTGATGCCTAACTGCTCCCCTGCCAGCTCAATTGTTCCTAACTGCCCTCCCCTGCAGGCTTGACCGCCCCCAACTGCCCTTCCCTGCTGGCCACCTTGTGTCCACATGGGGCAACCATCTTGTGTGTTGGAGTGATCATCAATTTGCATATTACTTTTTTTTTAATAAAACTTTATTGTTCAGATTATAGTTGTTCCTCTTTTCCCCCCCCATAGCTCCCCTCCACCTGGCTCCCACCTCACCATCTGCCTTTACCTCCCCACCATTGTCCTCATCCATAGGTATATGACTTTTGTCCAGTCTCTCCTTGTACCCCCCTCACCCTTTTCCCCCTGAAAATTGTCAGTTCACTGGCTTTCTATGCCCCTAATTCTATTATATTTACCATATTTTCAATTCACTTGATTTTTAGATTCACTTGTTGATAGTTATGTATTTTTTGTTCATAATTTTTACCTTTACCATTTTCTTCTTCCTCTTCTTAAAGAATACCTTTCAGCATTACATATAATACTGGTTTGGTGTTGATGAACTCCTTTAGTTTTTTTCCTTTTCTGTGAAGGTCTTTATCTGGCCTTCAATTATGAATGATAGCTTTGCTGGGTATAGTAATCTTGGTTGTAGGTTCTTGCTATTCATCACTTTGAATATTTGTTGCCACTCCCATCTGACCTGCATAGTTTCTGTTGTGAAATCAGCTGACAATCATATGGGTGCTCCCTTGTAGGTAATTGAGTGTTTTTCTCTTGCTGCTTTCAATATTCTCTCTTTGTCTTTTGCTCTTGGTATTTTAATTAAGCTGTGTCTTAGTGTGGTCCTCTTTGGATTCCTTTTGTTTGGGGTTCTGTGTACTCCCTGGACTTGTAAGTCTATTTCTTTCACCAGGTGAGGGATGTTTTTAGTCATTATTTCTTCAAATAAGTTTTCAGTATCTTGCTCTCTCTCTTCCTCTGGCACCCCACAATTCTGATTTTGGTACGCTTGAAGCTGTCCCAGAGGCTCCTTAAATTATCTTCACATTTTTGGATTCTTTTCTCTTCTTGCTTTTCCAGTGGAATGTTTTCTGATTCTTTATATTTCAAAATTTTGACTTGATTCTTGCCTTTCTCTAGTCTGCTGTTAGGACTCTGTATAATATTTTTTATTTTAGTCAGTGTATGTTTAATTTATAGTTGGTCCTTTTTCATCTCTAGTTGGTCCTTTCTCATCTCCTCTTGGGTCTTGCTAAATTTATCTATTTTTTCTAGGAAATTTTTAAAAAACCTTATAACTGTGGTTTTGAACTCTATATCCAGTCATTTGTTTTCCTCTATTTCTTTTTTTTGTGATCTGTTCTTTTGTCTGTGCGTATTCCACTGCTTTCCTGAGTTGATAGAGTAGCTTTGTGTGCTAGGTGTTCTATGTGGCCCAGTAGGTCTGCCCCCCCAGTTACCTGAGGTGGACACTCTTGGTGTACTCCTTTGTGAACTGTGTGTATAGTCTTGTTGTAGTTAATTTTTTATTGTTGTTGGTATCACTCGAGGGAATTGACCTCCAAGCCAATTGGTTGTGAGGATCAGCTGTGTCTACACGCAGAGAACTTCTGTTCTGGACTCAGCCTTAAGACTTGCAAGATTGCAACAGCCTCTGTGCTGAGCTTGGATGTAGTGGAGCCTCAGGGCTGAGCAGATAGCCTTGACCTCCTGTCAGTCCTGCCCTACATGGCAACCCCTGGGTCTCAGTGCCTCTGAGTAATCTCTGCAGCCCTCTCTGTGCACATGTGCACTTGCCTCAAGGCCTTTGCTTTTCCAGTTCCCCTGAGTTTCCATTTGCTCTAGGAACCTGTATGAGTCTGGATCCCCAGGGTCTCGCCCAAAACTGAACTTCAGTGCAATGGACCTTGATTTCAGTGCTGTTGGAAGGTTCTGTTTACCTCCCGCTAAAGAAAACCAGTGGCACAATAAGCAGTCAGTGCTCTGTGTGCGCATTTTCACGCGCCCCCAGACCTCTGTTTTTTGCAGCTCCCCTAAGTTTCCCTGCACTCCTACCTTTTCACAATAGTCCAGACTCCCTCATATGAGTCTCGCCTGGAACTGGGGTTCAGTGCAGTCAGGATTTTCTGCCTCCCTCCCACTAGAGGAAGCCAGCCAGACCCTCCTCTGCCAGTCCTCTCCAGGAGCATGTCTCTATACCTCAGCTTTTTACAGCTCCTCTGAGTCTTTATGAGTCCCTTTCTTTACTTCTAATTGTAGAATTTTCACTCAGCCAGCTTTCCTGTGGTTCTGGATGGTGTCTATTCTGTCTTTTAGTTGTAATTTTGGAATTGTTGTGGGAGGCAGCAGTTTAGGTGTTTACCTATGCTGCCATCTTGGTTTCTCTCCACTTGAACATGTTGCTGGCAATGGCGGCTCTGGTGGGGTCACCCAGACCTAGGCCCCACCCACTAGAGAGAGGCAGCTACAGTGGCCAGATAGGGTCCTGATTCTTCCTACTGCCAGCAGGCCGCCAAGTGGATGGTGGTGGTGGTACAGCCGCATTGATCCTGTGAAAGCTTAGAAGCGATGTCACTAAGCTACAGCACCACATATTACTCTTTTATTAGATAGGATAGAGGCCTAGTGCATGAGTGCAGGCTGGCTGGTTTGCCCTGAAGGGTATCTCCAATCAGGGTGGGGATTCCCTTGGGGCATGGGGTGGCCAGGGCAAGGGGCCTGTGGTGGTTTTCAGGCCAGCCACCCACCCCTCAATCCCACAACCTTCCCCACCCCCTGGCAACCCAAGCAGAGGCCCTGGTATCTGGGATTTATTTATCTTCTATAATTTAAACTTTGTAGCTTTGAGTGGAGGAAGCCAAGGCAGGCCAGGGTGTGCAGAAAGTTTGGCTTCCTCCATCACCAGGGGTAACTCAAGCCTCCTGCTCTCTCCCGCTCCATGGCTGCCACCATTTTTGTTGGGATTTATTTATCTTCTATAATTGAAACTTTGTAGCCTTGAGCAGAGGCCTAGGTCAGCCAGGGTGTGCAGAAAGCTTGGCTTCCTCCATTACCGGGGAAACCCAAGCCTCCTGCTCACTCTGTAGGCACAGCCATCTTGGTTGGGTTAATTTGAATAGCCACTCCTGATTGACTAGTTGGCGTGGCTTGTGGGTATAGCCGAGTGAGAGTTAATTTGCATATTACTTTTTTATTAGATAGGATGGATTTAAGAATGATGATTAAGCTTAAGAATTCCCATAATAGCCAAGAAAAGAGATTCGCCCAAGGTCTGATATTCTCCATCCATTCTGACAGCCTATTCTGTCTCAGATTTGTTTTGTTTGTTTGTTAATCTTCACCAGGAGATATTTTCTCCATTGCTTTTTAGAGAGGGAGGGAAGGAGGGAGGAAAAACAAAGACACATCCACTGGTTGCATCCAACACACGCCCCACTGAGGGTGGAGAGTGAACCCAAGACTCTTCAGTGCATGGGACCACACTCTAACTACTGAGGCACTGGCCAGGGCTCAGTTTCTTTTGTCAGCTGATGTTAGCATTTTAAAGCATTTTTTAAAACAATATTTACATATTCTATCTCTACCACTTTCCAAAGATATGATCTTGATCTATCTCTCAGCCTTTTTCTGCCTGTTACCTCATTGGTAAAATGAGGATAATAATATCAACTGTGTCATATGGTCATGCTGAATAGCAAATAAATTATTTGCTACACAAATTATTTCTAGCCGAATTATTACCAATTATTATATATTAGCAGATGCACTAACTACACTTTGTAATCTGTTATCTGCAAGTCCAGCCGTGGTTTGTTCCTGTTGTCCATCTCCCTCTGCATATGCACCCCAAAGACCCATCAGCACAGGGGCGCAGGCCACCCTGGAGAGAAGAGCACAGCAGAAAGATGGCTGAGCAAATAGAGTGTCAAGAAGAGGAGAAACTGGGAAATACAAAATAAATAATGAAGAGAGACATTTAAAAGGAGGCTGGAAAGAAGTGAGGAATGTTAAAAAAAATCGGCTAAGAATTTTGAAATATGAATATTTGGAGTCCCTAGGCAAAAAAAAAGGGGGGGGGCAATTACAAACTCCTGTGGTGTCAGCTAGAGGGAAGATCTCCATGTTCAGAAGTTTTGATTCCAGGAGCTCCACATGGTATTAAGGGTGAGATTGGGATAACCCCTCCTACTTACTGCGGGGATGGGGGAGGGGAAAAGGGGAAGACAGAGATGGGGAGGGTATCATTTAAATATACTCCAGTGTTCTCTGGTAGCACTCAAGCACTGTGATTTAAAAGATGGCACCCACAAGGCTGCACCCAGCTTGCCCCCTGAGGGGAGCCTGAGGGACATTAGATTTCCTACCCCGCCCCAGCCCCTGGGGCCTCTCCATCCCACCAGAGGGGAAGCTGGCACTGGTGAAGATCAGGACCTGGGATTACCATACATGTAGGAAATAGACATCCCCTACCCTGACCCTCACCACCATCTCCCCAGGACAACAAAAATGAGGACAAGGGAGGACATTTTAGCCTCTGTGGCTACAGCTGCAGCACATGGTCAGCACAGCCTGTCTCCTAGGTATATAAATGCAAATCCTCATGCTGAACCCTGCTCACTCAGCCTCTGAGTTCTGTCCCACCTGAGGCCACCAGCCTAACTCTCTCCTCCCTGAAAACCAGGGCCCTATCGAGGGCACTAGGATTCATCTACACCCAGCACATCAAACTCAAAAGCTAACACAAACCAAATAAACAAGGTTTAAGTTTCTGTGGACTGCCAGCAAACAAAAGCTCAATTTTCATAGAAACGTAGGTTTATTTAGAGACATGCTGAACACAAAGGGCTGAAATAAATGAGTAACTGTTAACATAAAATAATAGAACATTTTAATAAAAATTAATATTTTGTCTTAAACATTAACTTACCAGACACTGAATAACTGCACAAATTAATAATCATAATACAAATAATCCTACTTTTCTTGTTTTCCAAAAGCAAAATATTTCCTGTTGTGTACACCAAACAAGACAGTCCAAGACTAATGAATGATGTGACCATCGGCTGCTAAAATATTCACTGCTGGTATTAGTGGAAAGAAATGGTGCATCTTTGTGTAAGGCATGTAAAGGAAATGAATGCAACACCATTATAGTAATCAGTCATTAGTGAAAGTTGTAGCTCAGTTTTAATAACTAGAGGCCCAATGCACAAATTTGTATATGGGTTGGGTCCTTTGTCCTGGTCTGTGATTGAGGTTATGGGGGGACCAGCCTGCCCATAGGTTGGCTGGCCAGGGGAGGGGCTTCAAGAGGTTGACTGTGGAGTGCACCTACCACCAGGAGGCAGCTCCTGCATTGAGTGTCTGTCCCCAGGTGGTAAGTGTGCATCATAGCGACTGGTTAACTGGTTGTTCCGGTTGTTCAGTTTTAACAGTCACTTAGACTTTTATATATATAGATTATATATAACAGGATATTGTAAAAATTAAGTTACAAAATTTTTATTAAAACACTTCTTACATACCGTTATTTTGGCTGGGCTGCAAAAATATTCATTGTGGGCTGCCTGCAGCCTGTGGGCTATGAGTTTGATATGCTTGATCTACACTGTCCCCATGCATCCTGCTTCTTCTAGGTTTAGTGATTAAGGATAAAGCTACTGAAAACATTCAGGTTCAGTGTTTGGACATAAGCTGTCCACTCAGATATGTAAATGACTGAACTGTGGGATTAAACTGTATCTTCTTTATGAGAAATGGCCAGGCTGCCTCCCAAAGCAACAACCAGTGTGAGTCCACCAGTGAAGGTCCTGCGCCCCAGCCTCATGGGCACTCCTGGGGCAGTTGAGTCTGAGTGCAGCCATTCTAACAGGTGTGTGAGGGAACACGTCTGCTTATACCTGTAACTCCCAGATGACTGAGACACATAGCTTGTGGGTAAAGTTTCTCTTCCATCTTTCACCCATTTTCTAGTCAGGCTGTTGAATACCGTGGAGTTTTAACAATTTTTTGAATGTGTTAAATCCATGTCACACATATGTGTTGTATTTTTACCCCCACCCCAGTCTGTGGTTTGTCTTTTTCACTTTCTTACAGTGCCTTTAAATTTTAATAAATCCTAATTTTCTTTCCTTAATGAGTTTTACTTGGGGTATTATGTCTAAAAAGTCAATGCCAAGTGTAAGACTACTTACATTTTCTTCTAAACTTTCTCCTAGGTTTACAATTGTATCTTTAACATGTAGGTCTATGATCCATCCTTACTTGTTAATGGAAGGTATAATTTCTACTAGATATATTTTTATATATGGACATTCATTTGTCCAATACTGTTTCTTGAAAAGACTATCTATTTACTACACTTTTCCTTGTCATATATATATATATATATATATATATATATATATATATATATATATTTGCCGAGACTGGTTTGGCTCAGTGGATAGAGCATCGACCTGCGGACTGAAAGGTCACAGGTTTGATTCTGGTCAAGGGCATGTATCCTGGTTATGGGCATATCCCCAGTAGGGGGTGTGCAGGAGGCGGCTGATCGATGTCTCTCTCTCATCGATGTTTCTAACTCTCTATCCCTCTCCCTTCCTCTCTGTAAAAAATCAATAAAATATATTTTTAAAAATCTATATATTAGAGTGGTTCTATTTCTGGACTCTCTATTCTGTCTACTCTTATACCAATACCACACTGACAAGTTATGGCAGACTTATAGTAAGTCATGAAGTTGGATGTGTATGTCTACCTTGCTCCATATTTTCTGGGAAAGTATATGTGAACCTCTTATAGATGTGCAAATTTTCAATTATTTGAACTCAATTATATTGCTAGAAACACAAGAAATGATTTGATTTTGTCTTAATAATCAAACTTAGTAATAAACCAATTTGAAATGTATCATGATAATCAACAAAAGCTTTCTATTCTCAGAATCCCCCTTTTATTTTCAGAAAGGAAAAGAAAAGGCCTGGCCCCTTCCCAGCTGGGTCAACAAGGACCTCACTCGACTTCCTCACCAGAACAGACTCTGCAGTATTACAGGCGGAAATAGCTGAACTGGATTCCAATGGTAAGACCAAGGGCCCGCCTTCCAGTACATTCTGAATTTCAGCATTGGGTATTCAAAATGCCATACAGAATTTAACTTTGAAGAGAAGCATACTTTATGCTGAGTTAGTAGAGAGAGTTCCTGTTTGCTTAAAGTTTTGCTAATTAGGCATTGGTGAAATGCAAATATGGCGCTCATTTTTGGTAACTTAACAATTTAGAACTTTTTCCAACTTAAGCAAAACCTATCTTTTTGAAAGGTGTTTTTTAGTTTACCTAATCAAGTTAGGCTATGAAATAACATTTATTTTATAGGGACTAAATGTGCCCTAATAATAAAGGGAGAACTTTGTTGTATAACTTTGATGTATTACATTAATTAAATAAAATAAATCTTCTCCCAGCATGTCACAATAACCTGGTGGAAGTAACATAAAAGTAGCATCTAAATGTACTTATCTTTATTATTTGGATTCTTTCTTCATAAATAATATTATCTGACCTTGTACAACTTCTTGTCCAAAACTAGCCATACACAAAGTCAATTCTAAACAGTGTATGAATTAAATTTCACTCTACAACCAAACTCATTTTCTGCTAAGGTATAAATGGACTTCACAATCCAGAAAACTAGAAATAGTGTTTAAATTATGTATAACCAGCTTTAGAATTCTCACAAGACTATACTTTCAGGACCAAGTAATGACAGAAAATTACATTTCTAAAACAGCACTTTAGTGCTTAGTAAAGCTCCACATGTACAGGGGCTTCTTAGTTTTCAGATTGCTGTGTTGTATTATGGGTGGAAGTCACCGGGAAAAGAATTCCTGAGCCACCCCTCCGTCCCCCTGGAGAATGAGGTTTTGTGGAAAGCTTTATTGATGATGGAAAAGTAGGGGTTCCCCTCTAGGTCCCAGTTCTACCCACCCTGCCATAGAAGTGTCCAGCTTGCCTTCAGCAGGTGAAAAGCAAGGCGGCTGCCCAGAGTTTGTGCTCTGTGTGACTGCCCGCTGGCCATGCCCAGCTGCAGTTATAACCACAAGCCTGGGCCAGGTGGTTGTGAAGGGCACCAGCTGTGGAGAGGGACCACAGGAGCACATGGCAAACAGGCAGGACCTTGCCCTTCCAGGACTTCATGAGCTCTCAGGAGTGCCACTTCCTATCCACCCTCTTGTTCTCCTGGCTAAACTGCAGGCATCACTTTCTACATATCACCCTGACTTCGCTGCACAGGCGCCCATCTCCCCATTCCCAGGGTCTACCTGGAGTGGACAGGTGGTTTTGGGGGACATGAAGCTGTCACTTCCTGGTGACACTGCCAGGGGACCATGGCTCTCCTTCCTTATTGATATTATAAACTGGCTGACAACAAGGATAACAATCACACTTTAATTACTTCCTGGGGCACTTCTCTTAAACATCGTACAATTGTCCTGATTACTTTCTTATGGCATGTGTGATTGATGTAGCATTGAAAAGTTGAACTAATGTCATAAATCTCAGGTAGCATCAGCCTCACAGTTTTTTGGTTTTGCTGCAATTGTAAAGAGTGGTAGAGGTGGTACTCACCTGGCAGCTTCAGCATTCCTTGTCAGTGAGCCGCACTCGCATCCTTCACCCTCCTCTGCATTTCATGCTTTCCTCATCCCAGAAAAGGAATCCTGTCAGCTGATTAATGAGCTCAGCTAGCTGCGTACATCCAATTGTGTTCAGTTTCTCCTTCATGAATACATGGAGGCTTTGAGTTGATTTTGTGTTGCTTTTTTCAGATGTTCCTTTCTGATCTCGGTCTTATCTGGGTCCATGTGAAGCTAATTATCTGTCCTCCAGCCACACCTGTAAAAATCTTCACACGTTGTATCACCAATGGAAACTAAGTCTCAAGTTCTTCCATTAGCTATTCTTCTTATTAAATTAAAAATGTATAGTGTGCTCCAAAGTAGTTTTTAAAATAATATAGTGAATTCAAAAGCACTGACATGCTTCAGCTAAATAAAAACACATTTCATTGATGGGAAATCTATCAACATAAGGGCAGCAGCCCCTGGTAGCACTCATAGACCTCAGTGTCTTCCCCTCATGTCTTTCTATGTAAGCATGTCCAAAAGTATTTGGATGATAATAATTTAATTAAATTATTTTGTCTCCATGATGCATTGTTAAGTATCACACATATGAATTTCTTCTCAATATTATATCCCAAACAGAATAACCCTTCATTTGGTCACCCTGTGATTAAACCACCATGAGTGTCACAAACCACTGTCACTTATTTGTTATTTTGGGGGCTGGGGAAGGGCAGAGATAGCCCGAGTGTCCTGTGCTACCAATTTCACAATTGTGAGGAAATAAAGCTGAATGGCTTCATAGAGACCATCAGAAAAGAGGACTTTAAAACAGGTGTAAAAGTAACAGTTCTTATTTCTTCTCTACTATAAATAGCAATCCTTTTTTTTTTTTTTTTTTGCCTAGTTAATGGCATCTAGATTTGGACTCTCAGTTGCAAAGAGTTTGAAATGCAGGAGGTCATATTGATTAGGAGGCCTAGGACCCATCCCAACATCAGCAGGGCACCATGGACCCCGATGCTCATGAACAATTATGTCCAATGTAAGCCTAAGGAGACTTGAAAACATGAGCATCCCTGTTCTTAGAGACACACACACACACACACACCAAGAAATCAGACTACATCACAGGACTATGGTTAAATTTTACTCACCTTCTACTCTATGTCTTTCTCATCCCTTCTAAGTCTCCAAAAGCAATAAAATTAGATTCTGGTTACTACTTCTCCAGTGAATCAACTCATCTAGCATGCTAATTGAGCAATTATAAATGCCGACTATATCTGCTGTTTGCAATTTTGTCTGTTTCAGGTACTGAACTTGTTTCTAAGCATATAACATGGGCTTAATCAGAATTCCATCCTGAGGGGATTTGTGGTCTCTGATGGGTAAGATGAGCATTTACACTAGTTGTAAGTGAAATGTGCTAACATAATGACTGTCATACAGCGAGAACGCTATGCAGAACTAAATGCCTTGGGAAACAGGGTAGAATTTCAGAGGACTCATACCCACTCTGGGCCCAGAAGAAGAATGAGGGACCTTCAGGTAGATAGGACTGGGATGGAGAGACTGGCACTGGTGGATGGGAAGGTGGGGAAGGAGGAAGACCCAGCGTGTGTGCAGGAGCCTCATGGCCAGGCCACATCTAGGCCAGCAGGGCTAACGCACTGCTCCTCACAGGGACACTTCCTTCTTCATTGTTTTCCTACATTTAACTGTATTCCACTATAAAGAAGCACTTCCCATTCTCTGCAGGTATTTATGGCATAGTCTCTCCTGTGTCAACATGTATTCCTGGCATTTATTTATTCTGTGCTTTAACCCACTCCTGCCTCAGATGTGACCATCGCAATCTCTTCTCAGGGCTGTCCCTCTGCCGTCTCTCATCTGTTTTTTCAGCTCCTCTTCTCTTTCTGGCCCATGAGATGGGCCCAGCCTCATCTTGCTCTTCCTGCTCCCCAACAACGAGCCAGCCATCTCTGCAGAAACACCAGCGCCTGTCCCCGGGAGAACGCTGTTCAGACCTAGGCCTTGGCACCTTCCTGGTTGGAGGGCCTTTGCTCCTAGAGCCTCTCAGCATCTATACTTAGCACTTTCCAAATGAGACACCTTTCTCTTTTGTCTCACTGACTGACGCCCTCCTTAGAACCTTCCAAACAATGCAGAGAAGAAGCAGTGAGCAGTGGTTCTCAACCATGGGTAGTTTTGCCCAACTCCAGCAGGTGCTTGAAAACCTAGAGATGTTTTTGGTTGACACACATGGGGAGGTCGGGGGACAACCACCACTTAGTGGAATAGGCTAGACAACCTGCTGAGCCTCCTCCTCCAGGACAGCCCACACGACAAGGAATGATCTGACCCCAAACACCGGGACCTGCTGAGCCCGAGGGACCTGTCCTATTTGAAAAATATTTTCTCAAAATCCAGGGAAAGCCACAAACCAAAGCTCACCCCAAAGCTTCCAGACTTACCCCAAAGTAGACTCTAATTTATCAAGGTGATCATGCCCAGCCTCGGGTCTGGCTGGGACTATCTCATCCTTCTGAGATGGAAGAAAGCAATAGCATGTCTTACACCCACAACTCACATCCAGCCAAGCTAGCCAGGCGTTGGCAAGGAATCTGATAACCAAGAAAAGTGAGCAGATCATAGGAAAACCCACAAGTGTTCAAAGCATGGCATAAGGGTACAAGAAATTTAAAAGAGAAACAATTGATAAGTTTTTTTTTTCTTTTTAAAAAAAGGGAAAAGATAGGTCATGATGGACAACCAATAGATTTGGAATCCAATGAAAATTTTAAAAATGAACAGTAGAAAATTTAAAATTAGGAGCCCAGTGGATAGATTTAGCAGCATATTGGAAAAAAACAAAACGTAAGACTATTTATTACCATGAAACACAGGCCAAGAGAAATTATCCAGAGCACAGAATTGGGAAAAAAACGAACAAGAAATAACAATAGCGACACCTGGGACATAGGCAAGAGCCCAGAGAGAGTGAAGAGAAAAATGTGACCAGAAACCCTGTGAGGAGAGAATGGCCATTTTATGCCAAATAAGAGCAAAATCTTATCTCTCAGAGCTTGACCAGCAGCTGCAGGGGGGCCAGCGATGCGCCATGCGTGAGGGGGACCTGTCTGGCCATGTGTGCAGCAGGCGGCATGCCCCCTGGACTCAGACACGAGAGTAAACGTGAGGGAAAGTCAGGCAAAAAAAAAAAAAAGGCTCCGATTTATCTGCATAATGCAGGAGGCCAATGGTGGAAAATGTGTCGGTGCTGGGCAGAAGAGAATTAAGCCATGTGTGCATGTGATGATGAATAAAAGTCAGGGCAGGAATTAGCTTGCTGTGAAACCACATGAAGTGGGAGCAGTCTGTCAGGGGCAGTGTTTCAGGCGCTTCTGTCTTCCTGGTCCATGAGATGACAGAGGCTTATTTTCTCAGTCAGTTAAACCCATCTCTGCATCAACACCGAAAGCCTCCATTACTAGACTTGGTCCAACTACCCTCAGGTACTCTGAGAGGCCCCCAACTCCTATGGAGCTTCCTCCCAGACCCGGGAGGAACACACATTTCCAGCTGAAGAGCAGCTGCTGGTTCCCAGGACAAGCAAGGTGGCTCTGAGTCCTGGCGTGGGAGGAAAGAGGGTTCCAGGGGAGATGCAAGGGGGCCAGACCTCGCATTCTGTGGGTTTTTGTGAAACTCCCTTAGATCAAACTGCCCAGCAGACTGGCAGGCCCAGATGTGTGCGTGCACATGAAGTGGCCTTGAACCTGCTGAGGGAAGAAGCACAGGTCCTCCCCCAACAAAATGCTTCCTGTGTGGGTGTTCCTAGATGCCTTCAACGTCAGGGCATAGCCAACTGCCAGAGGCTGGGAGGCTCATAGAAGGCCTGTCTGGGTGCTTGTGAGCACTGCTATCTTGCCAGGTCTCTGCTGCCTCTCCTCCTGTCCATTAAAAATGACAAATCACCGGCCTGAGTGTGGATTTCACATGGGATCATTCCATGTTTTAACATCAAAGGGCAGCCATGGGACATTATATATCCCCCCAGCTTTGCTGGCCTTGACAAGGGGCTCCAAGTTCAGGCTGCTTTCTGGGCTGAGCATCCAGCAGGTGGTGCAAGTGAAGGCTGTGAGACCAATGCCGGAGCTCAGGAGTGACAGGGAATCCGAGCCCATGCTGGGCATAGCCATATAGTGAGGAGGGCCCTTCAGGCTCCTGTGCGGAAATCAGGTAGTAGCTTTCAGGATAGCCCACACCCTGAGGGCATTCCTGGGCACCTCCTGGGCAGATACATCAGGGCGGGAAATTAGGGAAGGAAACAAGACTGCACTGACTCTTCTGATGGCCCTTCAGTGACACCTGCGCAGGATCAGCACACTCATCACCTCCACCCTGATGCTGGCATGGAGGATGCCCCGCTGGTCAAGTCCAATGGAAGTAAGCCCTTAGGTGGCCATGGTCTCAAGAGTGCTTCTCAGTGCTGGTGCCTGAGCTGCATCCTCACCGAGTGAGACGTGGGCACCTGCAATGTAGTGAAACGTCCAAGGACCCCCAAACAAACCATTACTCTCATGCGCACAACCATACGGAGGTCCAGGAGGCTCAGAGCTTGGAGGAGGCTCAGGAGACACCATACCCACGGGCAGCCAGGGTGCTGAGCCCTAAGCTCTGCCCAATGGGCCTGTCTCATCTTGTCATTGCACATTGTGGGCCCTGTTCTGGGACACAAAGTGCCACTGGGGCAGAGCACTGCTGCCTCTCCCTCTCTGTGGCCTGCAGCAGGCAGGGGCAGGGAAAGGGGCAAGGGCAGGGCAGAGGAAGGGTCAGGGAAAGAAGAAGGAGATGGGGCAGGGGAAGAAGAAGGAGAAGGGGCAGGGGCAGGAGCAGGGATAGGGGAAAGGGCAGGGGCAGGGGAATGGGAAGAAGAAGGAGAAGGGGCAGGGACATGGGAAGAAGAAGGAGAAGGGGAAGGAGCAGGGGTAGGGGAAGGGGCAGGGCAGGGGCATGGGAAGAAGAAGGAGAAGGGGCAGAGGAAAGGGCAGGGGCTGGAACAGGGGAAGAATAAGGAGAAGGGACAGGGGCAGGGGCAGGGCAGGGGCCAAGTGGGGAGCTCAGGCTGCGGGTACCTGGCAGCCTTGCAGCACCCACAGAGCCTCCAGCAGACTACCCTCCCCCTCCAAAGGCCCCTGTGGCAGCATGGCCTCCTCACAGCTCAGGTGTGCCTGCAGGTGTTGGCTGGGTCCTCATCCCACAGAGACCGCCCTCCACCACTGTTGAGCAAGATGGGGAGGTTCAGAAGAATGATGAATGCACGCTGAGAGAAGAGACTAGAAGGAAAACAGTTGAAGGAGTCAAAGTTTTCCCCAAGGAGGTGAGGGAGGAGCGATTGGTACATGCCACATTTAAAGAGAAATCGTCTTACTGGAGAAGAACATAAGAAGTCTAAGGAGTGGAAAGACTATACCTACCAGAGGTGCTAAAACGAGAATAGAAGCAGAACATGCTGAGAAAGGCAGCCAGTCATCCAGATAATTTTGTTCAAAAATGAACTGACAGCAGCAGATGATACTGAGCTGCTCTAGAGGTAGGGTGGATGGGGTCAGACCACCAGGCTGATGAGCTGCCGGTGACCCCTGGCTGACTGAGGGCTCTGAGCTGTGCTACTCTGGAGCTCTGGACACGCCACCAAGAAGGAAATGGATTCAGGACACAACCACTGGAAAGGGACAGTGAGAAGAAGGACCAGCACAAGAAGTCCAAACAGACACCTTGGGAACAAGCCAAGTGAAAACTACAGAACCAACAAGAGCCCTAAAAAGAAGCAAGATTTTTAAAAATTAATATATACAGCTAAATTTCTAAATGGTGTTAGATAAATTGAAGGCAGCAAAGACAATATTTCCCTGTTAATAGGAAGTTGTAGAAACTATAAAATTCCAGTTAAACCTTACACAAAATATTAATACATAATAGTAAAATCACAGAACTTTTTTGAGGGATCCTAGCTAATAAAAGAGTAATATGCAAATTGACCATCACTCCAATATACAAGATGGCTAACCCCATGTGGTCAAAGATCCTGCCCCATGTGGAAACAAGATGGCCACCACAAGATGGCCAGCAGGGGAGGGTAGTTGGGAGGGACCAGGCCTGCAAGGGAGGGCAGTTGGGGGCAATCAAACCTGCAGAGGAGAGCAGTGGGGGGAGACCAGGCCTGCAGGGGAGGGAATTAGGAGTGACCGGGCCTGCAGGGGAGAGCAGTTAGGGGCAAACAGGCTGGCAGGGGAGTGGTTAGGGGGTGATTAGGCTGGCAAGCAGAAGCAGTTAGGGGCAATCAGGAAGGCAGGCAGGCAAGCAGTTGGGAGCCAGTAGTCCTGGATTGTGAGAGGAATGTCTGACTGCAAGAGCCAATACTCTAACCATTGGACACACCAGCTAGGGCATGTTTAATGTCTTATACAACAATAAATCATATATGTTTATTAGTTTTCTTTTGAATTTTTCTAGATTATTTAAGTTAGTTTAGGATGTCCCTCATCACAGCCTGCACCATCTCCAATCCCTCAAGGGGTCCCAGATTGGAGATGGTGCAGGCTGGGATGAGGGACATCCCTCCCCCATGCACAAATTTTGTGCACCAGGCCTCTAGTAAAAATATATGTGATTATTGGCACTTAATGTATTTTCAGTCAACATGTTAACTCTTTTAAAGCATCTTGATATCTTGATAAACTAACTTTAATAATCTAGAAAAATTCACAAGAAAACTAAGCATATATGGTTTATTGTTGTATAAGACATTAAACATGCCCTGGATGGTGTGTTTGATGGTTAGAGTGCTGGCCCTTGCAGCAGAGTCACAGGTTTGATTCCTGGTCAAGGGCATGCCCCTGGGTTGCAGGTTCAAAGCTCGGCTCCAGTGGAGGCACTTGCAGGAGGCAACCATCCAATGTGTCTCTCTTACATCAATGTTTCTCTCTCTATCTCTATCTCTATCTCTATCTCTATCTCTATCTCTATCTCTATCTCTATCATCTCTATATCTCTCTCTCCCTTTCTCCCTTCTAGTTTGTTTAAAAAGCAATGGGGAAAATATCCTCCGGTCCCTATGTGTTGTTATTTTTAATAACAACAGGAAAGATATTAAACACTATCTGGATATAGTAACTGAAAGGGTGTTCATTTTTTAATGGCTGAAAAATGAGGGAAAATAATTGTATCTGAGTGGAATTCAGTGCGTGATAAAGGCAGCATTTCAAATGGGGAGCGGACCTTTATCGGGGGAGTGTGTGCTGTACTCTGCTCACCCAGGCAGTAGGCAGCTGCCCTGAGTGTGAGCTCAGGATGAGGGTGAAAACATTCTTTCCTGCTCTGTCCCCCTCTGCTGGTTCCAGGGACATTTTCTGTCCTGAGAGACTCCACCCTGAGTGGAGAAAAGGAAGATTTCCTCAAACAACATTTCAAAAGCAAGTCATAGCTGTATTCCTACACCAGGACAGGGACGCTTTCCTTGGGCCTTAGGGGACAGGCAGGCTGCTGCACTCTGGCTGTCCTTTCTCTTGGTCTGGTGTCTGAAGTCTTCACACTGCTGCCTGCTCCTCGCCTCCTCAATCAGTGTGTCTGGGGCTGGGAACACTGGCTGATTCACACTTTTTTCTTGGCAAAGTTACTTTGGTTGTAAAAATCAAAATACTTCCTTTCTGTTTCTTTCTCTGCTTATTTCCACTGAGAACACATCTTAACACATTTAAAGTTGTTATAATTTTATTTGGAAAAATTGCAAAGATAAATAAAATAGTGCGTTGCTTTACTATTTAATTTTGAAAAGGTTTGTATTAATTAATTTTGTTGCTGACAGTATTACAGGTGTACCCCAATTCCCCCCTTTCTCCCTTCCATCCAGCCTCCGCCCCACCCCAAGCTTCACCACACTATTGTCTATGTCCATGGGCTATGCATATATGCATATTGGTTCTTTGGTTAATCTCTCTCTAAAATAATTTATGATACTCAATGTTAAAATAGTATGGAAAATATAAAATCTCATACACATTAGGAGAACACTGGGAGTTTAAGAATTGGAGAAATAATTGGGCACATAAGTCCTGATGAAGAATTCTTCCCTTCAATTTGAAATGCTGCCTTTCTCCTGGGCTAAATTCTGCCCACACATAAGCTTTGACTCTGTGCCATTCAAAAGGTTCCACGGATGTTACACAGATTGAGAAGAAAGCATCTGGGAGAATGGCAGCTGGGAATACACATCCTGCATCAGGCACTGGAGGTAGACTGGAACACCGACAAAGACAGATGTTGCATTGTACGCTGAAAAAAATCAACAAGCAAAGCAGGTGTGGAGAGCCAAGAAAAGCAAAGGACTTGGCCTCTCTTAATTATTTGTTCAAAGTTAGTCATCTAAATACAACCACAATTTTGTTCTCAAGAAAAAAAGGAAAATGGGATTCCTGTTCTCTTTTCTGTGAACGGGACTAATGTGGATCAGGTGCACTTGCACTGGGCCCTGAGCATAGATGCAGAGCAGTGGTCTTCAGACACTGGCCAGCAGATCTGTAGTCACCGTCAAGAGAAGGTGAGGTTGGGATATAGGGGAAGAGACTGTACAGTCTCTGAAAGCCCAGGGAGGCTAGGGACAACAGTCTCGGGATAGAGTGTCGAGGGAAGACAAGGCTGCAGGCCCCCTGGATGTCCAGCTGAACTCCGACCAGAGCAGGTGGCAAAGGCAGTGGCAGCAGAAGGAGCACCTGGGGCAGAAAACGCCTTTCCCACCAGGTGAGTGGAAACACGCGACTGAGTGAGGTTCATGAGTGATTTTGTAGCAGGTGAAAATCGTCAGTGTATTTGTCACATCAGCAAACAAAACAAGGAACATTACATGACAATCTAGATATATGTAGTGAGCCTGTTTGATAAAGTGCAACTCCAGTCCTAATTTTTAAAAAATTCTCAGTAAATAGGGAATTGCATGGAATTCCCTCAACTTGGTAAATAGCATCCAAAAAAAGTGCCATCTGTTCACACAGATTCTATTCCACCTTTTCCTGAAGGGCCAGCCCACTGAGTGGAGCAAGAAAAGTAAAGAAAGGCATCCACATTGAAAATAATGAAGTAAAAGTGCCTGTACTCACAGTGACACCATCATCTGTGCAGAAGGTCTGATGGGATGTAGTTGTTTGTTCACTTGCTTTTGTAGGAAAGTCCAGCTAATTCTAACATTGGAGTTGCTCATTAGCTGTAATATCCTAAAATTCCTTGGGAAATTGAAATAATTTGGAGGATTACCTCAACATGGTTTAGATGTCTGTTACAGTCACTATGACCATGAAGGGTGGTACTGGAAAAACAGAGAAACTGATTAATGAGAGAGAATTGAGTGTCCAGAAACAGACCCTCTCACCAGGTAAAGACAGCTAACTCCACAGCATGGCCAAGGCAGTCCTAGGGGAAGGACAGTCTTCAGTAAAGTTTGCACGTGCATCTACACTGAATCAATTGCAACAAGAATATATTAAAATAAGGTGTGGAACCATGCCATGCACCATAAAAAAAATCCACTCAAAATGAATCGTATCCTAAAAGTAAGTCTAGAGTTTCAAACATTTCAAAAGAAAATCCTGGAGAAAATCTCTGTGACCTCAGTTTAAGCAAAGATTTGTTAGGAAAAATACCAAATGAATGTTCCATTAAAAATGGTAAGCTAGACTTCATTAGAATGAAAACCTACTGCTCTTCAAACAAAGCAGACAAAATTCACATGACAAATTGGGAGAATATATTTGGAAATCACATACCTGGTAAAAGACTTTTACCAGAATATACAAGGAATTATCAAAATTTGACAGTAACCAAATAACAATCCAATTTTTTAAATGGGCAAAAATGTTTAACAGGCATCTCACCAAAGAGGATGTACAGATAAGTGAGTAAGCATGAAGAGACTCTCTTCATTGCCAGTAACCAGGGAAATGTGACTTCAAGCCACAAGAACACAGCCATCAGCTGCCAGAATTAATATCTTTAAAGAAATGGAACGTAACACTTTTCCAATAATGTGAAGAATCTAATATTCTTATTCACACTAGTAGAAATGAAAATGGTACAACCACTTTAGAAAACAGGCAATATTCTAGAAGTTAATCATACATCTACCATATGGCCTGTCCATTCTATTCACTGGTATTTATCCAACAAAAATGAGAGACTTTATGCATACAAAGACTGTACTTGGGTATTTATAAGAGCCCCAAAGTGGTAGGGTTGGAGTGTCCATCACCTGGTGAATGGATCTGAGTGGTATATCCATACAATGGAATACTACCCAGCAGTGTAAAGTGGTGGTAAAGGAAGCAGCATAGCTAAATCTAAAATGATTGTGTGAGGCAAAAGAAGGCCAAAAGGGACATCTTGTATGAATCTGGCCAAAGAAATGTCTCTGAAAGCCAACTATTTCTGGTGTCAGAAGGCAGGTGGGTGGTTTCAGAAGAGAGGGCAGCCAAGGGGCAGGCTTATGCAGAGGCTCCTGGAAGCTCCCGGAAGAGGGGGATGTGTTCACCCTTGTGATGGTTTCGTGGGTGCATTCATGTCAGAGTTATTCACTTGTGCTCTATAAGCATGTGAAGTCCATTGCATGCTAATTATACATATACAAATGCTATTACAAACAACAACCTGGACTCCATATATCACTCATTACCTTTTCCCCAACTTGGCTCAGAGAAACTTTTTCATAGGAAGTTTCGTGTTATCAAATAACATTAAATGATCAGTACGTTAAGGTATAATTTCGTAATACCAAAGGGTACCAATGATCATCATTTTGGGGATGAGGAATAATTGAGGGTACAAAGGAAAAAAAAAAAACAGAAGGAAAGCTGTTATTAAAACTGGGATTTGGCTGAAACCGGTTTGGCTCAGTGGACTAAAGGATCCCAGGTTCTATTCAGGTCAGGGGCATTTATCATGATTTCGGGCACATCCCCAGTAGGGGGAGTGCAGGAGGCAGCTGATAGATGTCTCTCTCTCTCATCAATGTTTCTAATTCTCTATTCCTCTCTGTAAAAAAATCAATAAAATGCATTTAAAAAAAACACTTGGATTTTAGTGCAGCAAGAAGAACTAAAAATGAATTTCACTATTTGAGAAATTGTGTCTTTTGGCTTTATAATTGAATATCCATAATTCTAGGAGGAAAAGATGAAATGAGGAATGGGAGATAAGGAAACCAAATTCCAGCCTGCAGGTAACAACAATTAATTGCTCAACATTAAGCCCATTAATTTTATCCCCCCCATAAATCAAATTAAATCTCAGGTTCAGAGAATTTTGTTTGGGTTGAGGGTTCTTATTCTAAGACTATGTGATCTTGTGTCTTGAATAGAATTTGTGATGGTTGGGAATTCAAAAATAATTCCAAGGCCCTCTAAATACTGCATTTGTGTCCAGCCAATGTAATTGCATAACTTTATGAATAGTAAGCTGATGAAAACGTACTGGCTCATTATAATGAACAATAGTTTCTCTTAACATTCCCAACTAAGAATGAAATACACACTGTGAAAGATGATTCATTCCATTTGCTCTAACTTGTGACTAGGAAATTGTTCATTGAGCATCACACTCCTAATTCATCAGCTCAACTTGATCATAATAAATATGAATTCACATATGTGAAAGGAAAATAATCATTTCCACTTGTGATAAATATTGTGAAACATGCATTTATCTTGAAGCAGATCTCTATCATGTTTGTAATTTTGGAATGCTGCTATGAAATGGAATGAAGCATGGATTTTATGCTTTGAAAAGAACACATGGAAAGCTAACGAAAACTTCCCAGGTTCTTCTGTCTGATCATTAACCCGACCTGGGCCAGGTTAACCAGAAGAAATGGCCATGTGTACTTGCACCTCTGCACAGAGGAGCCCTCCACAGGAACGATGCTGAGGCAGGAAGGAGCTGAGGGGTGTGGGACTTTGGGAGCTGTAGGTGAGGTCAGGAGCCCACTGTGTTCCTGAGGTGAGAAAGCAGGGGTGGCCCTGCCCTGTAGTTGGTCATGAAGAGTTATGTCTGGTGACAACTCTCATTATTGACAAGGCCCCAGTTTCACTGCATTAAGAAAGTGGTATAGGCTTTGCAGGAGCCCACAGGGTCTCAATTGCCTTTGGCTCCAAATAACCCCCCCACACACAGAGAAGCAGGTTTTGGGAGCCTGCTCTGACCTGTCAGGTTGTTTCTTTTGCCAGGAATGACTGTTGCGAAAGCAGGTGTCAAGTCATAGAAGCTTCTCTCAGTATTTTGTGGACTCATGCTGCAACATATAAGTATAATGTAGGAGATGATTCCTTTTTATCAGCCTCAGAGAGAAAAAATCTTCAGAATGAGACCACGTTCCAGCAGTTCAAAGGTAACCACAACAGCCCTGGTAATGGTTAGAGCATCCATTGCAGAACAAGGGGTCTCAGGTATGAATCCCTATCAAGGGCATGATCTCCAATTCCAGACCCCTGCCTAGATGCATATGGAAGGCAACCAATCAATGTGAATCTCTAACATTAATATTTATCTCTCCTTCCCACCCTGCATCTCCCTCTTTCTCTTTTCCATTCTTTTAAAAAAGAAGTGAAAAAAATACCCTCTGTGACGATAACAGAAAAAGTACCCAGAAAGACTGGCTGCACACCAAGTGCACTCTGACAGGTCAGACCAAATACTGGACATTCACCTCCATCCACAGTCAGCATGTGGCAAGATATGTATCTGAGGGGAGGAGATGTGTGAGAAGAGAAGGTGTGTGTGAGGTGAGGGAGGTGTGTGTGAGTGACAGAGGTGTGTGTGAGGTAGGGAGGTGATTGTTAAGGGAGGGATGTGTGTATGAGGGCAGCAGATGTGTGTGAGGGTGAGATGTGTGTGTGATAAGAGGGAGGTGTATGTGAGGGGAGGAGATGTGTGTGAGGGGAGGAGGTGTGTGTGAGGTAGGGAAGTGTGTTTGAGGAAGGGAGGTGTGTGTAATGGAGGGTGGTGTGTGTGAGGGTGAGAGGTGTATGTAAGGGTGGGAGGTGTGTTTGTGGGAGGGAGGTGTGTGGGAGGGAGGGAGGTGTGTGTGAGGGGAAGAGGTGTTTGTAAGGGGAGGAGGTGTGTGTGAAGGGAGGAGATGTGTATGAGGGAAGGAGGTGTGTGTGAGGGGAAGAGATGTGTTTTAGAGGACGGTGGTATGTGTGAGGGGAGGAGATGTGTGTAAGGGGAGGAGGTATGTGTGAGTGAGGAAGGTGTGGAGAGAGGAGGAGGTGTGTGTGAGGGGAGGAATTATGAGTGAGGGGAGGAGGTGTGTGTGAGTGAGGGAGGTGTGTGTGAGGGAGGTAGGTGTGTGGGAAGGGAGGGAGGTTTGTGTGAGGGGAGGAGTTTTATGTGAAGGGAGGTGGTGTGTGTGAAGGGACGAGGTGTGTGTGAGGTAGGGAGGTGTGTGTTAAGGGAGGGATGTATGTGTGAGGGCAGGAGGTGTGTGAGGGTGAGATGTGTGTGTGATAGGAAGGAGGTGTGTGTGAGTGAGGGAGGTGTGTGTGAGGGGAGGAGGTGTGTTTTGGGGAAGGAGATGTGTGTGAGGGGAGGAAGTGTGTGTGAGTGAGGAGGTATGTGTGAGGTAGGGAGGTGTGTGTGAAGGGAGGGATGTGTAGGTGAGGGCAGGAGGTTTGTGTGAGGGTGAGATGTGTGTGTGTGATAGAAGGGGGGTGTGTGTGAGAGGAGTAGATGTGTGTGAGGGGAGGAGGTGTGTGTGAGAGGTGGAGGTGTGTGTGAGGGGAGGAGGTGTGTGTGAGTGAGGGAAGAGTGTGTGAAGGAGGGAGGTTTGTGTGAGGGGAGGAGGTGTGTATGTGGAGGAGATGTGTGTGAAGGGGAGAATTATGTGTGAGGGGAGGAGGTGTGTGTGAGTGAGGGATGTGTGTGTGAGTTAGGGAGGTGTGTGTTAAGGGAGGGATGTGTGTGTGAGGGCAGGAGGTGTGTGTGAGGGTGAGATGTGTGTGTGATAGGAGGGAGGTGTATGTGAGGGGAGGAGATGTTTATGAGGGGAGGAGGTGTGTGTGGGGTAGGGAAGTGTGTATAAGGGAGGGTGGTGTGTGTGAGGGTAAGAGGTGTATATAAGGGTGGGAGGTGTGTTTGTGGTAGGGAGGTGTGTGTGAGGGAGGGAGGTGTGTGTGAGGGAGGTAGGGGTGTGTGAGGGAGGGAGGTGTGTGGGAAAGAAGGGAGGTTTGTGTGAGGGGAGGAGTTTTATGTGAAGGGAGGTGGTGTGTGTGAAGGGACGAGGTGTGTGTGAGGGTGAGATGTGTGTGTGATAGGAAGGAGGTGTGTGTGAGGGGAGGAGATGTGTGTGAGGTGAGGAGGTGTGTGTGAGTGAGGGAGGTGTGTGTGAAGGGAGGAGATGTGTTTTGGGGTAGGAGATGTGTGTGAGGGGAGGAGATGTGTGTGAGGTTGGAGGTGTGTGTGAGTGAGGAGGTATGTGTGAGGTAGGGAGGTGTGTGTGAAGGGAGGGATGTGTAGGTGAGGGCAGGTGGTATGTATGAGGGTGAAATGTGTGTGTGATAGGAGGGAGGTGTGCGTGAGAGGAGTAGATGTGTGTGAGGGGAGGAGGTGTGTGTAAGGGGAGGTGATGTGTGTGAGGGGAGGAGGACTGTGTGAGTGAGGGACGTGTGTGTGAAGGAGGAAGGTTTGTGTGAGGGGAGGAGGTGTGTGTGAGTTCAGGAGATGTGTGTGAGGGGAGGAATTATTTGTGAGGGGTGGAGGTGTGTGAGTGAGGGATGTGTGTGTTAGGTAGGGAGCTGTGTGTTAAGGGAGGTATGTGTGTGTGAGGGCAGGAGGTGTGTGAGGGTGAGATGTGTGTGTTTGATAGGAGGGAGGTGTGTGTGAAGGGAGGAGATTGTGTGAAGGGAGGAGGTGTGTGTGAGTGGAGGAGATGTGTGTGAAGGGGGGAATTATGTGTGAGGGGAGGATGTGTGTGAGGGTGAGATGTGTGTGTGATAG